>JARQOC010000004.1:30469717-30502480 GCA_033576535.1 Allobates femoralis | reverse complement strand
TGAAGCAAACACCCACTGCCTGATCCCTTATTAGGAGATTGTGCACTTGATGCCTGATTTGGGCATATGTCACACTTCATGGTAGGGGGGTTGGATTAGTTAGGGCAGAGGTTCCCAACTGCAGTCCTCAAGGCACACCAACAGTGCAGGTTTTCAGGATTTCTTTAGAAATTGGAATCATCCCCATGCAGGTGATTCAATTATCACCTGTGCAATACTAAGGAAACCCTGAAAACCTGCACTGTTGGTGTGCCTGAGGACTGGAGTTGGGAACCTCTGAGTTAGGGCATAGTAGGACAGAGTTGACAAAGGGGAGGTTCAGTGAGGAGGCAGCAGGAACTTCTCTGAAGGTACCAGTGCAAGCAGGGAACCAATCCCTGGGTCATCCAGGCTTATACAGTCTGGTGGCAGAACTAGATGCTGTGTGAGTTTCAAGCTCACCAGCAACTCAAATGGAGCACATCAGGATGTCAGTACCATAGAGGATCAGGGAACTACTATAATCATACTGCAGAATACTGGCAGGATGGATCCCACAGCAATCTAGAGGGAGTACTGGACAGCTAAAGGTCATATTACTCACCCAGCAGAGCAGACTACAGTTCTCATCAGGCTGGCCGGGTGGTGGTTGTACTTCCCTGGACCTGCTACAGAAAGCTGCGGTAAAAATGTAAAGCAAAAACTTACTCTTGCTGTTTACTTTCTCAAGTTCACCACCATCACCCCCATCATCCCTGTGGGAGCCAGCCCTAGCTGGGAAGTGCTGCTTACTACCACCTATCTCCCAAGGATCCTCTGCAGTGCCAGCCTCATTAGGCTAATGATCCCAACTGGTGTCGCAAACAAACTTTACCTACTACCATATTTACATGTGTGGTTAGGACTACAGCTACTGGCTACAGCTACCATGAGTGGAACTCTAGCCCAGCTGCTGAGTAACCTGGACCATGTGACCGACACATTTTAGAATCACTAATAGGATGAGAAACCCTGGAAACGGGGTCTTGTGTGTCTTCAAAACTGTTAATGTTAATGGCGTTTGTACATTGTGGAAATGGTGGCTGGTTTTAATGTTGTGGTGCAGTGTGGCGTAGGTACAGGAAAAGACTGTCCCATCGTGGGTAGGCTCCCTCTAAATCGCGCCAAGGGCAGCCAAGCCTAGTGCAGACAGTGCCCTGCAGTGTCCCATCTCTCTAGAAGAAAAACGTATCAAAAAGAGTATGCCCGCCTCCAAGTCATGCTGCAGAGAGGATGCCACCACTTTGCCAGCAGTGGACAACATGTGAGACATACTGATCCTGCCATGTCTGAGCTTACCCCGAATGCTGGTGCAGCCGTTGCTGCTGCCGAGGTGCTGCAGGAGGGGGTCGTAGGCTTGCAACTGCCTGGACCGAAGGAGATCATGCTGTCTGTATAAGTGCTCTCAGGTATTACTGAAGGAACTGGGCCTACCACCAAGGTGGCATTGTGGCCTGCCGCCTCACCGCAGCCTGACTTTGTGAGTGCCTCTATCCAGCCACCGGCCATGGATCTGCAGCAACCACCTTGCCAAGCCACCTGCATTTCAAGTGGAGTTGCAGGACCCACTGTTGTACCCCTTACTGCAACGGACATGCACACCTTTGGAGGTGTCTTAGCAGTGGGATATTTTCTGTCTCGAACCCCTATGGACACATCTAAGTAATTCAGCCGCAAAAAATTCTGAACACTAGAGTTATGCTAGTTGCACTGATGAAAAGGGAGGTAGGTCCCCCAAACCCCTATGTGTACCTTGTTAGACTGGATAGCTGTGTGTGCTGTAAATGAACTTGCTTGACTTGGGTTGAGCTGAAGCCCCACTATATAGTGGAAACTTTTTATTCTACTTTTTATTTTATTTAGCACCTGTTGAGCCCTTGTCTGCTGTATTGCAGGGTTAAGGTGCACAATAAATGGATTCAATGTCTTGCATGTTCCTCATGTTGTAATGCTCTACAAGTTATACAAAATAAGGCCTCTAAATATGAGACTAATTGCACTTTCTTACTAGTGGCTTTAATGTGCCATGGCAGGAGCCACAAGGCCACCCAAAACAAAACAGCCAGTAGAGTGAAGAAACCAACACCATGGTCCGTGTGCCCCGCAGCTGCACTCGGGGACTATACTGTTGCTCAGGGAGTGATTTTGGGCTATAATCCACAACAACACTGTTCTTAAAATTTAACAAATCTATGCAAATGTGGCACCCTGGCACCTGTTGGGCACCACAGAAATCCTTAGGGCACAAATGGAGTAAGTAACAGCACAGCAAAACCCACAAACACAACAACACTTAGAACACCTGGTTTCACCCCGAGCCTCTAGGGGGAGCTCCACTGGTGACTTTGAGCCAGTTCCCCCTATAAAAAGAGTCTTGGAGGGAGAAACGTCAGAGTGTGGTAGACGCTACAAGAGCTGCCAGGCACCAGAGTGTGGTAGACGCTACAAGAGCTGCCAGCCTGTGTGAAACCTCCATCCTATGAGGAACACACTAGGCCCAACTAGCCTGTTAGCCAGTGGAGGTCCCTGCAATTGGGACAAGAGGAAGAAGGAGATCACCTCTCAGGAACACAGAGTTAATCTGACTCTTTCCTTAAACACCGGTTACTGGAAACGAAGCTGTGAGAGCGACCAAGCCATCACAGAAGAACCAGCATACTACACAGAGAGTCTAGCCCCCTGTTCACCTGTCGCACCTACCAGCGAGAGCCCAGGGAAGAAGGTAGAATTATCATCGCCCTTTTACAGTGCCCTCAGTGCTGACAACCAGGTGAAATCCATTCTATAGCACAAACTGCCCGGTCCGGAGGGATTCCACATCCACCCGACCTTAGCACCAGAACTAGAGAAAGGAAGCCTAACACTGCTTGCTGTGAAACTCCAGAAGTGCCAACTTCACTATCCCGGTCCGAGTGTACCTGCCTACCATCCAGTAAAGGTACCTAAAAGAGACTTTGTGTGGTTGTACATTACTCCTGGATTCAGCGCGCAGCATCCCGCAGCTGCCTCACAACATCTTGCGCAGCACCCGTCTCCGGGGATTCCCACTCATCCTATGGGGAGCGTTCCATCTCGCTGTATAACATCCCCCGGAGACCCGAACAGCGCTGGTAAAGTTACCAGAAAAAGAATCAATATTGATGTACAGAAGAGTCTCAAATATTAAATCATAAATTGTTTTACTTCTGCTAAAATTTCTACTTTATTATGCACTTATGCAATGAACACATACAAAAACATATAAACTGGGTGCACAGAAAAGTGGGGAAAGAAGGAGCTAGCCTTAGCGTTTTAGCCTCCCTCCTTGCCCTGCCTGCCAGCGGGGGTCGGCACCCTGAGTCGATATGGCGCCCCCACTCGTCGGCGGCTGACCGTAATCTTACCCTAAACTCGCCCTTATAGGGGGTGAGATTAGTGCACCTCACCTATATCCCTCAAAGGTGGTGTCTTACTAGGAAGTACAGTCACAACCTGTGTCCCATTGGTTAAAAAGACTTAGACCATACTCAGAGGCATGCACTCCAAATACACAATGATTCCGTGTATATAGCCCACCGTTCCCTATTATCAGTAAGCCACCCTAAATGGTATGATACGGTGGTTATACCCATGATTAATACATATCAGGGAAAGCAGTGGTACCAGTACTTAGCTCAGATAGATGGTGCTATGAGTCTCTCCCGCGCGCCTCGACGCGTTTCATCATCATCAGGAGGCTTGATACAAAGTTTCCATGGCTGCGGTCCTTGCCCGTGCACAAGAAAGCCGATATGCTGAGGGGGACTCCCATGATGTCTGAGGCTCCCTTATATCCGGTATGGTGCTGTGAGTACCTCCCCCCCTCCCCTCATCACTTCCTGTGTGATTACCTATGATGTTTACCTCCCAGCCTCGCTCCAAAAAGGGGAAAGATGGAGCGTGCTGGCATTGGAGTCTGGTCTGGTGTTGCCCTACTTCGCCACCAGCCACCGGGTGCATATATCGCGCTCACCGGCCCCGTGAAACGCACGCCAGCCTTACCAACATGGCCGCTGGAACGCACGCGTCATAACTGGCCGACGCGCACGATCCCCGCGCATGCGCGGACGCGGCGACACAATACATGTCACGCCGACGACCGCGCATGCGCCATGATACACGGCCGCGTTTGTTGTTGCTAGGATGCCTAGAGGCGGTGCAGAAGGGCCGGCTGTGGAGATAATTCTCCACAGGCAAAGCACACTAATGGTGATTGGATAGAAGAAAAGGGGAGGACTGGGGATTGGAGTGTAAACAAAGAGGGAATTGCATGTCAGATTGGCAAAATGCCATGAGATTACAGAAAATGACTTGGGGGGTCAAGGGATTGGTACAGTATCACCGGATATACATAAAGTTGATAATCACACTCAAATACTATGAGTACATCGCCAGTTTTTCACGGGTACCAGGCCCAGCCCTTTATTTTTCACAGAAAACACGCGAACGACATCTGTTCGTTAATCCCCCCAGGGGCCAGGGACCCGAACCTAAAGATCCATTCAGTTTCCCTACGTAGAATGCTCTGATCGTGATTACCTCCCCTCGGGCCTGCTTTTACCACCTCCAAAATTCTGAATGATAGCTGTTTTAGGTCGCCACCATGTGTCGTATTCATATGCCGTGCCAATGGAGTGTCTCTGAGTTTCCTTATATCCCCCAGATGGTCACCTACTCTGCGTCTAAACTCTCTGATTGTCTTTCCTACGTAGTCTAGTCTGCATGAGCATGTAGCCACATACACAACCCCTGACGTTTTGCAGTTTGCAAAATCACGTAGAAAGAAGGTCTTCCCATTGGCCATGCTCGTGACAGATTTACATGGTGCCATATATCCACAAAAGGAGCAGTCACCACATCTGAAGAACCCAATCGGTCTCCGTCCAAGCTAGTTAGAATCGCTGGCTGGTGACTTGTAGTGACTATGCACCAATCTGTCCCGAAGCGATCGCCCTCTTCTATAAGTGACGCTTGGTGTTGGGGAAATACAGTCCCGCAATTCAGGATCCGAAACCAGGACATCCCAATATCGACGCAGTACTGACATCACCTTTTTGTTCTGACAATCGAAGGTACCTATTAGCCTAGTAACCTTAGAGTCCTCTTTTTGGTGCCTACCACATCTCTGCAATAGAACCTCACGATCTTGTCTCTCAGCATGTGAGCGTGCTGCCTGTAGCACAGAACGTGGGTACCCCCGTTGGACAAAGCGTCTAGTCAGGTCGTCGGCCTGAACCTTAAAATCGGACACCCTTGAGCAATTGCGTTTTATTCTAAGGTACTGCCCTTTTGGTATGCCTCTCTTCAGAGGTACAGGATGGGCACTCTCCCATCTGAGTAGGCTGTTTGTAGATGTTGGTTTACGATAGACCCTAGAGGACAAGTACCCGTCTCTCTCCTTCCGTATACATACGTCGAGAAAGGGAAGTTCAAGACCGCTACTCTCAGATGTGAAATGCAAACCGATAAACTGAGAGTAGCGGTCTTGAACTTCCCTTTCTCGACGTATGTATACGGAAGGAGAGAGACGGGTACTTGTCCTCTAGGGTCTATCGTAAACCAACATCTACAAACAGCCTACTCAGATGGGAGAGTGCCCATCCTGTACCTCTGAAGAGAGGCATACCAAAAGGGCAGTACCTTAGAATAAAACGCAATTGCTCAAGGGTGTCCGATTTTAAGGTTCAGGCCGACGACCTGACTAGACGCTTTGTCCAACGGGGGTACCCACGTTCTGTGCTACAGGCAGCACGCTCACATGCTGAGAGACAAGATCGTGAGGTTCTATTGCAGAGATGTGGTAGGCACCAAAAAGAGGACTCTAAGGTTACTAGGCTAATAGGTACCTTCGATTGTCAGAACAAAAAGGTGATGTCAGTACTGCGTCGATATTGGGATGTCCTGGTTTCGGATCCTGAATTGCGGGACTGTATTTCCCCAACACCAAGCGTCACTTATAGAAGAGGGCGATCGCTTCGGGACAGATTGGTGCATAGTCACTACAAGTCACCAGCCAGCGATTCTAACTAGCTTGGACGGAGACCGATTGGGTTCTTCAGATGTGGTGACTGCTCCTTTTGTGGATATATGGCACCATGTAAATCTGTCTCGAGCATGGCCAATGGGAAGACCTTCTTTCTACGTGATTTTGCAAACTGCAAAACGTCAGGGGTTGTGTATGTGGCTACATGCTCATGCAGACTAGACTACGTAGGAAAGACAATCAGAGAGTTTAGACGCAGAGTAGGTGACCATCTGGGGGATATAAGGAAACTCAGAGACACTCCATTGGCACGGCATATGAATACGACACATGGTGGCGACCTAAAACAGCTATCATTCAGAATTTTGGAGGTGGTAAAAGCAGGCCCGAGGGGAGGTAATCACGATCAGAGCATTCTACGTAGGGAAACTGAATGGATCTTTAGGTTCGGGTCCCTGGCCCCTGGGGGGATTAACGAACAGATGTCGTTCGCGTGTTTTCTGTGAAAAATAAAGGGCTGGGCCTGGTACCCGTGAAAAACTGGCGATGTACTCATAGTATTTGAGTGTGATTATCAACTTTATGTATATCCGGTGATACTGTACCAATCCCTTGACCCCCCAAGTCATTTTCTGTAATCTCATGGCATTTTGCCAATCTGACATGCAATTCCCTCTTTGTTTACACTCCAATCCCCAGTCCTCCCCTTTTCTTCTATCCAATCACCATTAGTGTGCTTTGCCTGTGGAGAATTATCTCCACAGCCGGCCCTTCTGCACCGCCTCTAGGCATCCTAGCAACAACAAACGCGGCCGTGTATCATGGCGCATGCGCGGTCGTCGGCGTGACATGTATTGTGTCGCCGCGTCCGCGCATGCGCGGGGATCGTGCGCGTCGGCCAGTTATGACGCGTGCGTTCCAGCGGCCATGTTGGTAAGGCTGGCGTGCGTTTCACGGGGCCGGTGAGCGCGATATATGCACCCGGTGGCGAAGTAGGGCAACACCAAACCAGACACCAATGCCAGCACGCTGCATCTTTCCCCTTTTTGGAGCAAGGCTGGGAGGTAAACATCATAGGTAATCACACAGGAAGTGATGAGGGGAGGGGGGGAGGTACTCACAGCACCATACCGGATATAAGGGAGCCTCAGACATCATGGGAGTCCCCCTCAGCATATCGGCTTTCTTGTGCACGGGCAAGGACCGCAGCCATGGAAACTTTGTATCAAGCCTCCTGATGATGATGAAACGCGTCGAGGCGCGCGGGGAGAGACTCATAGCACCATCTATCTGAGCTAAGTACTGGTACCACTGCTTTCCCTGATATGTATTAATCATGGGTATAACCACCGTATCAGTACCATTTAGGGTGGCTTACTGATAATAGGGAACGGTGGGCTATATACACGGAATCATTGTGTATTTGGAGTGCATGCCTCTGAGTATGGTCTAAGTCTTTTTAACCAATGGGACACAGGTTGTGACTGTACTTCCTAGTAAGACACCACCTTTGAGGGATATAGGTGAGGTGCACTAATCTCACCCCCTATAAGGGCGAGTTTAGGGTAAGATTACTGTCAGCCGCCGACGAGTGGGGCGCCATATCGACTCAGGGTGCCGACCCCCGCTGGCAGGCAGGGCAAGGAGGGAGGCTAAAACGCTAAGGCTAGCTCCTTCTTTCCCCACTTTTCTGTGCACCCAGTTTATATGTTTTTGTATGTGTTCATTGCATAAGTGCATAATAAAGTAGAAATTTTAGCAGAAGTAAAACAATTTATGATTTAATATTTGAGACTCTTCTGTACATCAATATTGATTCTTTTTCTGGTAACTTTACCAGCGCTGTTCGGGTCTCCGGGGGATGTTATACAGCGAGATGGAACGCTCCCCATAGGATGAGTGGGAATCCCCGGAGCGGGTGCTGCGCAAGATGTTGTGAGGCAGCTGCGGGATGCTGCGCGCTGAATCCAGGAGTAATGTACAACCACACAAAGTCTCTTTTAGGTACCTTTACTGGATGGTAGGCAGGTACACTCGGACCGGGATAGTGAAGTTGGCACTTCTGGAGTTTCACAGCAAGCAGTGTTAGGCTTCCTTTCTCTACTTCTGGTGCTAAGGTCGGGTGGATGTGGAATCCCTCCGGACCGGGCAGTTTGTGCTATAGAACGGATTTCACCTGGTTGTCAGCACTGAGGGCACTGTAAAAGGGCGATGATAATTCTACCTTCTTCCCTGGGCTCTCGCTGGTAGGTGCGACAGGTGAACAGGGGGCTAGACTCCCTGTGAAGTATGCTGGTTCTTCTGTGATGGCTTGGTCGCTCTCACAGCTTCGTTTCCAGTAACCGGTGTTTAAGGAAAGAGTCAGATTAACTCTGTGTTCCTGAGAGGTGATCTCCTTCTTCCTCTTGTCCCAATTGCAGGGACCTCCACTGGCTAACAGGCTGGTTGGGCCTAGTGTGTTCCTCATAGGTGGAGGTTTCACACAGGCAGGCAGCTCTTGTAGCGTCTACCACACTCTGACGTTTCTCCCTCCAAGACTCTTTTTATAGGGGGAACTGGCTCAAAGTCACCAGTGGAGCTCCCCCTAGAGGCTCGGGGTGAAACCAGGTGTTCTAAGTGTTGTTGTGTTTGTGGGTTTTGCTGTGCTGTTACTTACTCCATTTGTGCCCTAAGGATTTCTGTGGTGCCCAACAGGTGCCAGGGTGCCACATTTGCATAGATTTGTTAAATTTTAAGAACAGTGTTGTTGTGGATTATAGCCCAAAACCACTCCCTGAGCAACAGTATAGTCCCCGAGTGCAGCTGCGGGGCACACAGACCATAGTGTTGGTTTCTTCACTCTACTGGCTGTTTTGTTTTGGGTGGCCTTGTGGCTCCTGCCATGGCACATTAAAGCCACTAGTAAGAAAGTGCAATTTAGTCTCATATTTAGAGGCCTTATTTTGTATAACTTGTAGAGCATTACAACATGAGCAACATGCAAGACATTGAATCCATTTATTGTGCACCTTAACCCTGCAATACAGCAGACAAGGGCTCAACAGGTGCTAAATAAAATAAAAAGTAAAATAAAAGTTTCCACTATATAGTGGGGCTTCAGCTCAACCCAAGTCAAGCAAGTTCATTTACAGCACACACAGCTATCCAGTCTAACAAGGTACACATAGGGGTTTGGGGGACCTACCTCCCTTTTCATCAGTGCAACTAGCATAACTCTAGTGTTCAGAATTTTTTGCGGCTGAATTACTTAGATGTGTCCATAGGGGTTCGAGAAGAAAATATCCCACTGCTAAGACACCTCCAAAGGTGTGCATGTCCGTTGCAGTAAGGGGTACAACAGTGGGTCCTGCAACTCCACTTGAAATGCAGGTGGCTAGGCAAGGTGGTTGCTGCAGATCCATGGCCGGTGGCTGGATAGAGGCACTCACAAAGTCAGGCTGCGGTGAGGCGGCAGGCCACAATGCCACCTTGGTGGTAGGCCCAGTTCCTTCAGTAATACCTGAGAGCACTTATACAGACAGCGTGATCTCCTTCGGTCCAGGCAGTTGCAAGCCTACGACCCCCTCCTGCAGCACCTCGGCAGCAGCAACGGCTGCACCAGCATTCGGGATAAGCTCAGACATGGCAGGATCAGTATGTCTCACATGTTGTCCACTGCTGGCAAGGTGGCGGCATCCTCTCTGCAGCATGACTTGGAGGCGGGCATACTCTTTTTGATACGTTTTTTTCTAGAGAGATGGGACACTGCAGGGCACTGTCTGCACTAGGCTTGGCTGCCCTTGGCGCGATTTAGAGGGAGCCTACCCACGATGGGACAGTCTTTTCCTGTACCTACGCCACACTGCACCACAACATTAAAACCAGCCACCATTTCCACAATGTACAAACGCCATTAACATTAACAGTTTTGAAGACACACAAGACCCCGTTTCCAGGGTTTTTCATCCTATTAGTGATTCTAAAATGTGTCGGTCACAAGGTCCAGGTTACTCAGCAGCTGGGCTAGAGGTCCACTCATGGTAGCTGTAGCCAGTAGCTGTAGTCCTAACCACACATGTAAATATGGTAGTAGGTAAAGTTTGTTTGTGACACCAGTTGGGATCATTAGCCTAATGAGGCTGGCACTGCAGAGGATCCTTGGGAGATAGGTGGTAGTAAGCAGCACTTCCCAGCTAGGGCTGGCTCCCACAGGGATGATGGGGGTGATGGTGGTGAACTTGAGAAAGTAAACAGCAAGAGTAAGTTTTTGCTTTACATTTTTACTGCAGCTTTCTGTAGCAGGTCCAGGGAAGTACAACCACCACCTGGCCAGTCTGATGAGAACTGTAGTCTGCTCTGCTGGGTTAGTAATATGGTCTTTAGTTGTCCAGTACTCCCTCTAGATTGCTGTGGGTTACATCCTGCCACTATCCTGCGAGTATCTGTGCATATAGTAGTTCCCTGATCCTCTATGCTACTGACATCCTGAAGTGCTCCATTTGAGCTGCTGGTGAGCTTGAAACTCACACAGCATCTAGAGTTGCCACCAGGCCGTATAAGCCTAGATGACCCAGGGATTGGTTCCCTGCTTGCACTGGTACCTTCAGAGAAGTTCCTGCTGCCTCGTCACTGAACCTCTCCTTTGCCTAATCTGTCCTGCTATGCCCTAACTAATCCCACACTCCCTACCATGAAGTGTGACATTCTCCTAATAAGGGATCAGGCAGTGGGTGTTTGCTTCAGCCATCCAGCAGAGGGACCCCAATTCTCATCAGACATGGCATTATATAGATGTTAAAGCAATACTATTTTGTGTCCGACAGACACAGGGGTGCAACAGTGACCTCAGATGAAGTGTCTGATGTCAACGCTCACAGCAGCGGTTCAGTGTGAGGCTGGAGTCAGACTGGGTGATAGACATGCAAGACTGTTCGCTCTTTAGACAGAAGCTTGTAGCTCCATAGAAATACATACAGCTGAACGCTCCTGTCATAGGGAAGTAGCCATGCTGAGTGTGCTTTTGGTGGATATCATGCTGTGTGGATTACCGTCAGAGCTGGGTATGTTTGGGGCTAATAAATGGGTGAAAGCGTCTGTGTCTTTTATTTCTAATAAAGGATTTTATCTGTGTCTGTTTTTTTAAACTATTTACTCACTGGACTGGTAATGTGAGGGTATCATAGACACCTTAACATTAACAATCCAGGGGTTGATGCAGCTGGCAATCCTCATCTGTCATTAATCCCTTCTATTATCCCATTTGCTACTGCACCAGGGCAGCGGGATGGACCAGGATGAAGAGCCAAGATATGGCACCTCACCGTGGGCAATAACTATATGCCGCCCCAGGGTAAGTAAACCAACCTCCAGCCATGCGCTTTATCTTGGTTGGTATCAAAATTGGGGACCCCACACCAATTATTTCAATTATTAATTTATTTTTATCTGACTTCAGTTTGATTGTCATACTGGCAACCAATCACAGATGCTGGCTGAAATAGCGGACTGGGCAAAGTCTGACTTTAACCAATCAAGGGGGGAAGCAGTGAGGTTCATGGGCATTCCCAGAAGCATAGTGACAGCGGCACTGAAGCTTGGTAAGTGATACTATAGAAAAGCAAAAGAGAATATAGAAAACACCAAGAAGCCAAACGTAACACTAAATGCACCCACAGGATACAGAGAACCTCCATTATAGAGATTGTTTGGCTCTCAGGTGCACAACGCTGATGAGGCAGCTAGTCACAACCTCCCAAGATGGACAGGGTGGCTGCTGGCATAAGACACACACTAGGCTTGCACAGGGAGCCTTTCACATAGATAAGTGAGATATGGGTTGATGTATGGGTTGCAAGCTTCCATATTTTGGGCTAGCTGCAAGGATAAGATGCATATTAATAAGGCTTTCATCATTTTTGGCTGTTCTTTATATTTGGCATTGCTATAGACTGAACACTGAGCATCTTGTCTTTGTATTATGGCACGGATAGTGATGCTCCTTGTGTGTTCTCTGCGTGGACCTATGAGAACAAATTACATAATTTTCTAGTCCTCAGAATACAATGGACGACTTATACATCGGGCTTTCATTTGAGATACACTAAATCCATGACTATAGATGAGGGAATCCTTTTGAAGTGCGGATTCAGTTGGGTTCATCATATGGGCATACGCATAGATCTATTCAACTCAACCCTTGACGTGTGGGTTGGAAGCTTCCATGTTTTGGGCCAAAATACCAACTAATACCTCACATTATTTGTTGCAGATTTTATACATTTTTGCAGGGTGTAGTGGGGTCTTCTGAATTTAGGTGGTACATTGGTGAGCCTGTCCTGTGAGATACACTCATATAGTGTTAACAAGCCCGCCCTACCTGGTGTCATTAGTAGGCTCTTGTTCAGACACTGTGTATTCCACTATCTATGTGACAGGCTCCCCATAAAAGCCTTATTAGGCTGGTTTCACACTACGATTTTTGAAATCCGACGCTGTCCGATAGAAATTGGGCAGCATCGGATCCGAATTTGGCCCCATGTACTTCTATGGGGATCGGACCAATTCGGATGTGCACTAAATGCCATCCGAATCGCGTCCGATCCGATTTTGTCCGATTTCTTTCCGGTGCAAAAATTGGAGACTGCTCAGATTTTTGCATCCGAATCAAAAACCGGATAGAATCGGATCTGACAGATCGGATGGCAATTATGCCAAATCCGATCTGATCCGATTCCTGTAACATGGGGCCCTATGGAGCAGGATCCAAGGAAACAGCTGATGTCTCCCGGACCTGATTTTAGTGTACTGAGCATGCTCTAGTACACTAAAACTGCTCCTAACCATCCAATTTTACTTCCGCAATGTATGTATATACATTGCGGAAGTAAAATTAAGTAAGGCAGGGGTTAACAATAATAAACCATCTATTCTCACCTGTCCACGAGTCCCCCGGCATCTCCAGCACATCCTGCCTTAGGACCTGCCGTGATGTCACAGTCACATGACCGGTTATACCAGTCATGTGACATCACGCGAGGTCCTAGATCAGAGGAAGACAGCTGGAGACGCCGGGGGACTCGTGGACAGGTGAGAATAAAGATCTTTTTTATTTTTTATTCCAGAGGAGAAGGGAGAGGAGGGGGAAACACAAGGGAGAACAGGGTTACAGGGAGAAGAGGGGAGAACAGTTGACAGGTGACAGGAGGCAGAGAGGAGCAAGATGACAGGAGGAGCCGTCCAAACTGATCCTGCAAATTGTCGGGATCAGATGCCTATTTGGTATCCGATTGCAGGGATCAGTTTGGATCCGATGCTGTCCGATTTCTATCGGAAAGCATCGGATTTCAAAAAATCGCAGCGTGTGATAAACCAGCCGCCCCCTCCATCTTGGAAGACTGTGAGTGACTGTCCCATCATTGCATGAGTGCATTCAGTATTAGGTTTGGCTTCTTGTGGTGAGTAGACTCTAGAAAGCTAATGTCTTTGCCAAAACAGCGGGGCTCCACTGTAAAATGGTTTGAGTCGCGTTTGGCAGCTTTTGGGACATTTTGAAGGAGTTTTCTCTGCCCCTGATTTTGCCTCGCATTGCTTTGAACTGGATCTATTCGATCAATATATGTCCGTTCACTGAACCGAACTTAAGCCAAACTTCCAGAGGTTCACTCATCTCTAGTTATCAGTAGCGTAGCTAGTGGGAGGGCAGGGGGGGGCGATCGCCCGGGCCCCCCCCCGGCTTGAGGGGCCCATTGCCCGCCCCCTGGGGGGGCCCCGCACTCCCTGGGGGGCCCCGTGCTGGCAGTCGGCTGCCGCGCGCCGGAGAGGAGGCAGGACGGGACTTCCTGTTCTGCAGCTCTGCCGCCCCTCCTCCCCTCCTACAGCAGACGCACGCACGCCGGCGCACCCTTCTCCCCCCCCCGATCCTCGCACCTCTCACCAGCACAAACCCCCCCCGGTCCTCACCTCTCTCCACCAGCACTCCCCCCCAGTCCTCAAATCTCCACCAGCACCACCCCCCCCGGTCCTCACCTCTCTCCACAGCACCCCCCCCCCCTGGTCCTCATATGGGGGGCCTGGGTGGTGGTCTCGCCCCGGGGCCGAAGCTGGCCAGCTACGCCACTGCTAGTTATAGATTTGATTTATTTTTACTGAATCTCAATGAAAACCTGATGTATAAGTCACCCATTGTATTCTAAGGACTAGAAAATTATGTAATTTGTTCTCGTATGTCCACGTACCTACGTAGAGAACACAAAGGAGCATCACTATCCGTGCCATAATACACAGACACGACGCTCAGTGTTCAGTGCTTAGCAATGCCAAATATAAAGAACAGCCAAAAAATGATGAGACCGTAAGGAAACAACAAAACATTTCTAAATGATAATCTTTTGTCCATTGATTGGAACAAACACAAACAAGGAAATATTGTGAAACAGGTGAGTGGCCAAGTTCCTTGTAATATCCATATAAGAAGGGCCTGTAAACACCCATGACCATCTACCACCATCTACCACGCAGCTTCCATCCAACCAGATCCTTCATACGGAAGACAAGATGTTGGCCGCCCTTCTTCTCTTGGTGACTCTACAGAACTTAGTGGCAGCTCAAACCACCATAGAGGTCTCAAATGGCTTACCAGTGGGTGAATGGGGACCGATGGAGGTTTGCGGTGAAGGAACGTGTGCACGAGGCTTCGACCTCAAAGTGAGTAATGTATGGAAGACTGTGAAATAGACCCTGGGATTAGAAAGAATGAACAGGGAATAGGTAATATATACAGACAGGGAATAGGGTGGACTAGGACTGATGTATAGACCGGATCAATATGGGGGCATAGACAAGTCTAGAATATATGTAAAACAAGGGCTAGGACTAGTGATGTATGAGCACTACCATGCTCGAGTGCTCGGTACTCAAAACCAGAAGTCAGACACTTGGATGGGGTTGACTCGTGTATCCAGTATAATAGAAGTCATTGGGAAACTGGAGCATTTTTCATAAAGATCTTCTAGAAAAATGCTTGAGTTTCCCATTGACTTCTATGATACTCAGTACTTGAGCCCATCCAGGTGTCCTATTGCTTGTTTCCACTACGGAGTACCGAGTATGGTACTGCTCACTCATCACTAGCTAGAATGGAGGCATAAACAGGGAACAGGATAAAGACTGGTAAAGAGACTTGTATGGATGTATGGACAAGGACTAGGATATATAAATAAACAGGGACTAGAACAGATGTACAGACAGGGACTAGAGTGGACTAGGACAGATGTACAGACAGGGACTAGAGTGGACTAGGACAGATGTACAGACAGGGACTAGAGTGGACTAGGACAGATGTACAGACAGGGACTAGAGTGGACTAGGAAAAGATGTATAGACAGGGACTAGAGTGGACTAGGACAGATGTACAGACAGGGACTAGAGTGGACTAGGACAGATGTGCAGACAGGGACTAGAGTGGACTAGGACAGATGTACAGACAGGGACTAGAGTGGACTAGGACAGATGTACAGACAGGGACTAGAGTGGACTAGGACAGATGTACAGACAGGGACTAGAGTGGACTAGGACAGATGTACAGACAGGGACTAGAGTGGACTAGACAGATGTACAGACAGGGACTAGAGTGGACTAGGACAGATGTACAGACAGGGACTAGAGTGGACTAGGACAGATGTACAGACAGGGACTAGAGTGGACTAGGACAGATGTACAGACAGGGACTAGAGTGGACTAGGACAGATGTACAGACAGGGACTAGAGTGGACTAGGACAGATGTACAGACAGGGACTAGAGTGGACTAGGACAGATGTACAGACAGGGACTAGAGTGGACTAGACAGATGTACAGACAGGGACTAGAGTGGACTAGGACAGATGTACAGACAGGGACTAGAGTGGACTAGAACAGATGTACAGACAGGGACTAGAGTGGACTAGAACAGATGTACAGACAGGGACTAGAGTGGACTAGGACAGATGTACAGACAGGGACTAGAGTGGACTAGGACAGATGTACAGACAGGGACTAGAGTGGACTAGGACAGATGTACAGACAGGGACTAGAGTGGACTAGGACAGATGTACAGACAGGGACTAGAGTGGACTAGAACAGATGTACAGACAGGGACTAGAGTGGACTAGGACAGATGTACAGACAGGGACTAGAGTGGACTAGGACAGATGTACAGACAGGGACTAGAGTGGACTAGGACAGATGTACAGACAGGGACTAGAGTGGACTAGACAGATGTACAGACAGGGACTAGAGTGGACTAGGACAGATGTACAGACAGGGACTAGAGTGGACTAGGACAGATGTACAGACAGGGACTAGAGTGTACTAGGACAGATGTACAGACAGGGACTAGAGTGGACTAGAACAGATGTACAGACAGGGACTAGAGTGGACTAGGACAGATGTACAGACAGGGACTAGAGTGGACTAGGACAGATGTACAGACAGGGACTAGAGTGTACTAGGACAGATGTACAGACAGGGACTAGAGTGGACTAGGACAGATGTACAGACAGGGACTAGAGTGGACTAGAACAGATGTACAGACAGGGACTAGAGTGGACTAGACAGATGTACAGACAGGACTAGAGTGGACTAGGACAGATGTACAGACAGGGACTAGAGTGGACTAGGACAGATGTACAGACAGGGACTAGAGTGGACTAGACAGATGTACAGACAGGGACTAGAGTGGACTAGGACAGATGTACAGACAGGACTAGAGTGGACTAGGACAGATGTACAGACAGGGACTAGAGTGTACTAGGACAGATGTACAACAGGACTAAGTGGACTACAGATGTACAGACAGGACTAGGTGGACTAGGACAGATGTACAGACAGGGACTAGAGTGGACTAGGACAGATGTACAGACAGGGACTAGAGTGGACTAGGACAGATGTACAGACAGGACTAGAGTGACTAGACAGATGTACAGACAGATCATTATAGTATAGAATATGTCTACCATATAAACAAGGGCTATGAGGGATGTATACACAGGGACTAGGATGGATATAAAACAAGGACTAATACAGATGTATGGACACAGACTAGGGTGGACTAGGACTAATGTGTAGACTCGGTCTAATATGAGTGATAGACAAGTATAGATGATGATATATATATATAAAAAGAAGGGTTAGGACTATGTATAAACAGACAGTAAGAGGGATATAATGACAGGGACTATGATATGGCGAACTAGGATATTTATTAAACAGGGACTAGGTTTGACTAGGACTGATGTATAGACTGGACCTAATATAGGTATATAGACAGAGTCTAGAATATATACAGTATAAAGAAGACTTAGGACTAATGAATAAACAGGGACCAGAATATATGGACAGGGACTATGATAAACAGGACATAAATAGGGACCAGAATATATGGACAGGGACTATGATAAACAGGACATCAATAGGGACTAGGACTGATGTATAACATAGAAATAATCGCAGCATTTCTGTTGGTAAAGTGCCCAAGTATAATCTAATCCTGTTATTAGCCGTATAAGAAACGTGGTGCCCAGATACATCTGTCCTAGTCCCTGTCTTTACACTGTACTCACCCATCCATAACAGACCCTGTTTATAGATATCTCCCAGTCCATAGATCTGTCCTAGGTCCTGTTAATCCATTCATCCATTTATCTTAGTCCCTGTTAATATCTCCTAGTCACTGTCCATACATCAGTCCTAGTCCCTGTCTGTATATATCTCCTAGTCACTGTCCATACATCAGTCCTAGTCCCTGTCTGTATATATTTCCTAGTCCCTGTCTGTATATATCTCCTAGTCACTGTCCATACGTCAGTCCTAGTCCCTGTCTGTATATATCTTCTAGTCACTGTCCATACATCAGTCCTAGTCCCTGTCTGTATATATCTCCTAGTCCCTGTCTGTATATATCTTCTAGTCACTGTCCATACGTCAGTCCTAGTCACTGTCTGTATATATCTCCTAGTCCCTGTCTGTATATATCTCCTAGTCACTGTCTGTATATATCTCCTAGTCACTGTCCATATGTCAGTCCTAGTCACTGTCTGTATATATCTCCTAGTCACTGTCCATACATCAGTCCTAGTCCCTGTCTGTATATATCTCCTAGTCACTGTCCATACGTCAGTCCTAGTCCCTGTCTGTATATATCTCCTAGTCACTGTCCATATGTCAGTCCTAGTCCCTGTCTGTATATATCTCCTAGTCACTGTCCATACGTCAGTCCTAGTCACTGTCTGTATATATCTCCTAGTCACTGTCTGTATATATCTCCTAGTCCCTGTCTGTATATATCTCCTAGTCACTGTCCATACGTCAGTCCTAGTCCCTGTCTGTATATATCTCCTAGTCACTGTCCATACATCAGTCCTAGTCCCTGTCTGTATATATCTCCTAGTCCCTGTCTGTATATATCTCCTAGTCCCTGTCTGTATATATCTCCTAGTCCCTGTCTGTATATATCTTCTAGTCACTGTCCATACATCAGTCCTAGTCCCTGTCTGTATATATCTCCTAGTCCCTGTCTGTATATATCTCCTAGTCACTGTCCATACGTCAGTCCTAGTCCCTGTCTGTATATATCTCCTAGTCACTGTCCATATGTCAGTCCTAGTCCCTGTCTGTATATATTTCCTAGTCCCTGTCTGTATATATTTCCTAGTCCCTGTCTGTATATATCTCCTAGTCACTGTCCATACATCAGTCCTAGTCCCTGTCTGTATATATCTTCTAGTCACTGTCCATACATCAGTCCTAGTCCCTGTCTGTATATATCTCCTAGTCCCTGTCTGTATATATCTCCTAGTCTCTGTCTGTATATATCTCCTAGTCCCTGTCTGTATATATCTCCTAGTCTCTGTCTATATATATCTCCTAGTCACTGTCCATACATCAGTCCTAGTCCCTGTCTGTATATATCTCCTAGTCACTGTCCATACGTCAGTCCTAGTCCCTGTCTGTATATATCTCCTAGTCCCTGTCTGTATATATCTCCTAGTCCCTGTCTATATATATCTCCTAGTCACTGTCCATACATCAGTCCTAGTCCCTGTCTGTATATATCTCCTAGTCTCTGTCCATACATTCGTATGAGCCCCTGTTTATATATTATATATATATTATATATATATATATATATATAATATGAAAAAGATCCTTGCAGCACACAGCTACCACCAATGATGTAGATAAGCTACTAGCTATATATATTTGAGGAAAAAGTTTAAAAACTTACGTTTTTTTTCAAAAAACTCAAAATTCTCCAATTTTTTATTTAATTCTGAAGTTCTTGGTACATACATTGGCCAATGTCTGTTTGCTCATCAACTGCGACAAAGTGACTTCAGGTCTGATGAGTCCTATCGCTGACATCCCTGCCCTCCTTGTCCACCCCCCCACTTTTCAGTGGGCAGACACCATCTAGACCCTCTATCACCTGTAGGTAATGAGGGTGCAAATTGCAGCATCAGGTCATCAGACCTGAAGTCACTTTGTCGCAGTTGATGAGCAAACAGACATTGGCCAATGTATGTACCAAGAACTTCAGAATTAAATAAAAAATTGGAGATTTTTGAGTTTTTTGAAAAAAAACGTAAGTTTTTAAACTTTTTCCTCAAATATATATAGCTAGTAGCTTATGTACATCATTGGTAGTAGCTGTGTGCTGCAAGGATCATTTTCATATTATATAACCCTGCAGCTTTGCTAGCACCAGTCTTTGAGTGCTGTGTTTTTTTCTTGTTATATATATATATATATAGTAGATAAAGAGAGCAGAACGGCTAGTAATGGCAGGGTGCAAATCAATCCAAACAATTCTCCCATTTGCTTTTCATACGAACCATGAAAAGGATAGCAGCACTCCTTGTAAACTCCAACTTTGCCTTTACTGGGGTATCAGATGTAGCATGCAACGTTTCAGGCACAGACGCCTTTTTTCTAGCATATATATATATCCTAGTCCCTGTCCATACATCTGTCTTAGTCCCTGTCTTTATACTCATCCAATCATCCTAGTCCTTGTATGCACATCCATCCTTGCACCTGTATATACAGTGTTGGCCAAAAGTATTGACACCCCTGCAATTCTGTCAGATAATGCTCAGTTTCTTCCTGAAAATGATTGCAATCACAAATTCTTTGCTATTATTATCTTCATTTAATTTGTCTTCAATGAAAAAAACACAAAAGAGAATGAAGCAAAAAGCAAAACATTGATCATTTCACACAAAACTCCAAAAATGGGCCGGACAAAAGTATTGGCACCCTCAGCCTAATACTTGGTTGCACAACCTTTAGCCAAAATAACTGCGATCAACCGCTTCCGGTAACCATCAATGAGTTTCTTACAATGCTCTGCTGGAATTTTACACCATTCTTCTTTAGCAAACTGCTCCAGGTCCCTGATATTTGAAGGGCGCCTTCTCCAAACTGCCATTGTTAGATCTCTCCACAGGTGTTCTATGGGATTCAGGTCTGGACTCATTGCTGCCACCTTAGAAGTCTCCAGTGCTTTCTCTCAAACCATTTTCTAGTGCTTTTTGAAGTGTGTTTGGGTCATTGTCCTGCTGGAAGACCCATGACCTCTGAGGGAGACTCAGCTTTCTCACACTGGGCCCTAAACCCCAAAACATCAGGGAACCTCCGCCATGTTTGACTGTAGGGACCGTGTTCTTTTCTTTGAATGCCTCTTTTTTTCTCCTGTAAACTCTATGTTGATGCCTTTGCCCATAAAGCTCTACTTTTGTCTCATCTGACCAGAGAACATTCTTCCAAAACGTTTTAGGCTTTCTCAGGTAAGTTTTGGCAAACTCCAGCCTGGCTTTTTTATGTCTCGGGGTAAGAAGTGGGGTCTTCCTGGGTCTCCTACCATACAGTCCCTTTTCATTCAGACGCCGACGGATAGTACGGGTTGACACTGTTGTACCCTCGGACTGCAGGGCAGCTTGAACTTGTTTGGATATTAGTCGAGGTTCTTTATCCACCATCCGCACAATCTTGTGTTGAAATCTCTCGTCAATATTTCTTTTCCGTCCACATCTAGGGAGGTTAGCCACAGTGCCATGGGCTTTAAACATCTTGATGACACTGCGCACGGTAGACACAGGAACATTCAGGTCTCTGGAGATGGACTTGTAGCCTTGAGATTGCTCATGCTTCCTCACAATTTGGTTTCTCAAGTCCTCAGACAGTTCTTTGGTCTTCTTTCTTTTCTCCATGCTCAATGTGGTACACACAAGGACACAGGACAGAGGTTGAGTCAACTTTAATCCATGTCAACCGGCTGCAAGTGTGATTTAGTTATTGCCAACACCTGTTAGGTGCCACAGGTAAGTTACAAGTGTTATTAATTACACAAATTAGAGAAGCATCACATGATTTTTCTAACAGTGCCAATACTTTTGTCCACCCCCTTTTTTAGGTTTGGTGGAATTAGATCCAATTTGGCTTTAGGACAATTCTTTTTGTGTTTTTCTCACTGAAGACAAATTAAATGAAGATAATAATACCAAAGAATTTGTGATTGCAATCATTTTCAGGAAGAAACTGAGGATTATCTGACAGAATGGCAGGGGTGTCAATACTTTTGGCCAACACTGTATACTGTATCTCCTAATCCGTGTGCATAGAATTTTATATTCATCCAATCACTCATTCATTCTAGTCCCCATTTATGCATATATCCTGGCCCTGATTATAAATCTGTCATAGTCCCTGTTTATTTGTAGTCTCAGTCCCTAATCCCTGTACATACATCTGTCTTATGAAACTTGGCACTCAGATGGGTGAAAGTGAATGCATTTTAATAGGTCGCAGAAGGCAGGGATGGTGGAGGAGTAGAGTGATGCTGTGGGTGGTGCAGCAGGTATCCCAGCTATGCTGCGGACACTGTGAGGCAGGAGATATCTCAGTGAAGATGCAAGCATTGCAAGGCAGAGTGAAGCAGCAGGCATTGCAAGGCAGGGTGAAGCAGCAAATATTGCAAGGCAGGGTAAAACAGCAAGCATTGCAAGGCAGGGTGAAGCAGCAGGCATTGCAAGGCAGGGTGAAGCAACAGGCATTGCAAGGCAGGGTGAAGCAGCAGGCATTGCAAGGCAGAGTGAAGCAGCAGGCATTGCAAGGCAGGGTGAAGCAGCAGGCATTGCAAGGCAGGGTGAAGCAGCAAGCATTGCAAGGCAGGGTGAAGCAGCAGGCATTGCAAGGCAGGGTGAAGCAGCAGGCATTGCAAGGCAGGCTGAAGCAGCAGGCATTGCGAGGCAAGATGTGCAGTCCTGTGGTGTCCCGACGATGCAGGAGCCATCCGGGTGAAGCAGAGGACATTGCAGGGGAGGAGTCATTCACAGTGATTGTTTGTGAGATAATGTCAGCTCTGCGGACTTCAAAGAAATGATGCCCAGAGTGAACGTGTGTGCAGATTAAGCTCCTGGCTTAATGACGAGTTGAGATCTCATCTTCGCACACGCAAATTACGGGCACCATTTTCCTAAAACCTGCTGCTGAAGATCAATGGGACAGTGGACTTAAAAGTAAATGGCACCCGGAGGTGGCGCAAGTGCAAATTGATCTCTTGGCCCAATGACAACCCGAGATCTCATCTATGCATTCCTTTAAGTCCTCTGTTGGGAGATCAATGGGAAATGGTGCCCAGAAAAGGCATTTGCGCAGATGAGATCTTGGTTCATCATTTAATGAAAAGCTTAACCTGCGCATGCGCCACCTACAGGCACTAATTTCCTTAAGTCCACCGGCCAACTGATCTCCCAGAAGCGGTCGTAAGGAAAATGTCGTCCATAGGCAGTGCATGCGCAGATGAAATTACAGCTCATTAAGCAAGGAGCTCAATCTGCCCATTTCTTTGAAGCCGGCACCACCATTTTCTCACATACAATGACTGCGGATGGCTCCTGCCTTGCAATGCCCTCTGTTTCACCTGGATGACTCCTGAATCACTGGGTAAATGCAGAACCACAACTACTGCCTCGAAATGCCTGCTGCTTAGCCTGGATGCCTTTTGCTTCACAGCACCGCAGCATGGCTGGGATACCCACTGGACCACCTGCAGCATCACTCTACACCACCACCGCCCCTGCCTCCAGTGAATCTGCTCCACCATTACTGCCGACTCCATGGTAAGATACAACCGGATTGAAAGAGACTCCATTTTCACCCCCAAATTTTTTATTTTTTTTTTTGCCTTTTTTCTTTCTCTAAATTTGGTGTGCATCATATAATCAGGCGCCTTATAATACAAAAAATATGGTGGTTATGTATCATACACATATGCTGCACTGGCTAATGTACAGGCAGGTCGCCTTGATATAAAAAAGATGAAGTACCGTATATACTCGTGTATAAGCCGACCCATGTATAAGCCGACCCCCCTTCTTTTGCCCCCAAAAACTGGGAAAACTTATTGACTCGCGTATAAGCCGAGGGTGGACCCCAGCACAGGTATACAACCCCCAGCAGTGAGGTATACAGCCCCCAGCAGTGTGGTATACAGGCCCTCCCAGTGGTATACAGGCCCCAGTAGTATGGTATACAGCTACCAGGACAGGTATACAGCCCCCAGCAGTAAGGTATACAGGTCCCCCCAGTGGTATACAGCCCCCAGCAGTATTGTATACAGCCCCCAGCAGTGAGGTATACAGGCCCCCCCAGTGGTATACAGGCCCCCCAGTGGTATACAGGCCCCAGCAGTATTGTATACAGCCCCCAGCAGTGAGGTATACAGGCTCCCCTCAGTGGTATACAGGCCCCAGCAGTATTGTATACAGCCCCCAGCAGTGAGGTATACAGGCCCCCCCCCAGTGGTATACAGGCCCCAGCAGTGACGTATACAGGCCCCCCCAGTGGTATACAGGCCCCAGCAGTATAGTATACAGCAGTCCCCAGTGGTATACAGCAGGCCCCCAGTGGCACTCGCCCCCCCATACTGTGCAGAGCCCCCCATACTGTGCAGAGCCCCCCATACTGTGCAGAGCCCCCACACTGTGCAGAGCCCCCCCGCTGCATTATCTTACCATCCAGCATCTTCATCACCGCGGGTCCTCCAGTTCATCCTCGCGCGCTGTGTTCCCGGTCTCATGTGACCCGGCGGTCGCAGTGGGATGACGTCATCGCGCCGGATCACATGAGACTGGGAACACAGCGCGCGAGGATGGACTGGAGGACCCGCGGTGATGAAGATGCTGGATGGTAAGATAATGCAGCGGGGGGGCTCTGCACAGTATGGGGGGCGAGTGCCACTGGGGGCCTGCTGTATACCACTGGGGGTTGTATGCACGGCTCCCCCTGCCGCTGTGATGGGCGGGGGGAGCCGTGCATATCTAATGAGCGGCACCACCTGATGGGCCGCTCAATCAGCAGCCTCCCCCCGCCTCCTCCAGCCTCCCCAGCACCAGGACACAGCCCCCACCATAGGATTACCATATTGACCGTGTATAAGCCGAGGGGGGGACTTTTCAGCCCAATTTTTGGGCTGAAAAACTCGGCTTATACACGAGTATATACGGTATGAAGCGCTGTATCACACATTTGCCACTCCTGTGAAAGGCTGTCACCAGGTGGAAAATTAATTTACAATGGGAGAAATAAGTATTTGATCCCTTGCTGATGTTGTACGTTTGCCCACTGACAAAGACATGAACAGTCTAAAATATTAAGGGTCGGTTAATTTTAACAGTGAGAGATAGAATATCAAAGATAAAATCCAGAAAATCCCATTGTCTAAATGATATAAATGTATTTGCATTTTGCAAAGAGAAATAAGTATTTGATCCCTCTGGTAAACAAGACTTAATAGTTTGTGGTAAAACCCTTGTTAGCAGCACAGCAGTCAGACGTTTCTTGTAGTTGATGATGAAGCTTGTGCACATGTCAGGAGGGATTTTGCTCCACTCCACTGTGCAGATCATCTCTAAATCATTAAGATTTTGAGGCTGTCACTTGGCAGCTCAGAGCTTCAGCTCCTCCATAAGTTTTCTATGGGATTGAGGTCTGCAGACTGGCTAGGCCACTCCATGACCTTAATGTGCTTCTTTCTGAGGCACTCCTTTGTTCCCTTGGCTGTATGTTTTGGGTCATTATTGTGCTGGAAGACCCAGCCATGACTCATTGTTAATATCCTGGCGGAGGGAAGGAGGTTGTCACTCAGGATTTTACAGTACATGACTCCATCGATTGTCACATTGATGCAGTGAAGTAGTCCTGTGCCCTTAGCAGAGAAACCCCCCCAAAACATGTTTCCACCGCCATGCTTGACTGAGGGGATGATGTTCTTTTGGTCATAGACAGCAATTCTCTTCTTCCAAGCGAGTTGAGTTAATGCCAAAGAGCTCAATTCTTGTCTCATCTGACCACAGCACCTTCTCCCAAACACTCTCACAATCACCAAGGTGTCATTGGTAAACTTCAGACGGGGGCCCATGTGCCTTCTTGAGCAGTGGGACTTTGCTGGCAATGCATGATATTAATCCATTATGGTGTAATGTGTTACCAGTGGTTTTCTTGGTGACAGTGGTCCCAGCTGCCCTGAGATCAGTAACAAGTTTTCCCTGTGTAATTTTAGGCTGATCTCTCCCCTCCTCATGATCCTGGATCCCCCACGAGGTGAGATTTTACATGGAGCCCCAGATCGATGTGGATTGACCTCATTTTGTATTTCTTCCATTTTCTTTCTATTGCACCCACAGTTGTCTCCTTCTCCCTCAGCTTTGTCTTCCTTATGGTCTTGTAGCACATTCCAGCCTTGTGCAGGTCCAGGATCTTTTCCCTGACATCCTTACAAAGCTCTGTGCTCTTCCCATGTTGTAGAGGTTAGAGGTGACTGATTCATTGAGTGTGTGGAGAGGAGTCTTTATACAGGTGACAATGTAAGGCTGGCTTCACATTTGCGTATGGGAAGGCAGCGTTTTGCTGCGTTCCCATACGCAGTTAAACGCATGCGCACTGCGTTCCTATGTTTAACATAGGAACGCATGGTGCCTGCGTTTGCTGCGTTCGGGTGCGGATGCGGACGATATCTGCTGCTTCCGGTGTCCAGCATCCGCACCCGGGACGCAGCATGTTGGGTTTTTTTGTGCGTTTGGGGAGCTTGGACAATCAGCAAGCGTCCCCAAGCGTACAAAAAAAGCATTGTCTTCAATGGGTCCGCAGTGTCCTCTGCATGACACAGCAGGAGAACGCTGCGGACCCATTGAAAAATCTCCCGGTGGCCGCCGGTGATGTCACAGGAGCTCACCGACGGCCACCGGGAGATCAGCTGACCCTCTGCTGTCCTCCTTCTCCCCGCCGCCTGTAGCGATGTCGGCGGGAGAACAGCTGATCTGAAAGCTGTTTGAATCTTCCCGCGCCGACATCTCCTCACAGTGTCGGCGCGGGAAGATTCAAACAGCTCTCAGATCAGCTGTTCTCCCCGCCAACAGTCCCGGAGCTTACCGGCGGCCGGGGGGCGGGGATCTCCGGCGCTGATCTCCACCTCCGGCCCGCCCCCGGACAGCGCCGATTGGCTGCCGGGCTCCATAGTGATGTGTCCGCAGGCGGACATTATCCGCTGCGGACACATCAAAGTGTCCCTGCTTCTGACAGCGTTTGTGTCTGCATGCCATCAGCATGCAGACACAAACGCTAATGTGAAGGCAGCCTAACACAGCTGTGTGTAATGCAGGGAACCAGATAATCAGGAGCGTCTAACTGGTCTCTAGGAGTCTGAACTCCAAGGAACAAATGGAGGAGGACAACATGTAGAGATGATAGGTAGAGAATACAGATCAGCGAACTTTGAATCCGGACCTAATCTGGCAATACTCGTTCGGCCCCTCGAAACCAAACATTTTACTAAAAAGTCGTGAAATACGGGTTTTGTTTGGTAATTGTTCGGATGTGTGTGTAGCTTAACTAGGACAGAAGCATGCTTCTGTTCTACATTATGCTACACACACGAACACACACAGAGACACACAGATCATCTTATCAGTCTCTCTCACTTCCAGTCCAGCCCATTAAGCTTTTTGTATATTCACTTCACTGACTGTCAACAGCCAATCACAGTCGCTCATGCTCCGTGAAAGTGTCTGTGATTGGCTGATGCTTGTAAGACTGCATTTATACAATCTGTTGTCTCTGCTTGATTGCCATCAACATTAGTGTACGGCAACCAACCTGGCGTCATAGTGTGTAAAAAAAAAAAAAGTGGAAAAAAAATGCATAGGGCTCCGCTGTATTTTTTAGTCTAGCTCAGATAAAGCAGACAGCTGCGAGCTGCCACCCTCAGCTGCCTATTGCAAAAAAATTGCGTAGGCTCTGCTGTATTTTTAATTGCCAGCCAAAGTAAAACTAGGCAGCAGAGGGCTGATATTCACAGTGGGGTGAGGGCCCATCATTTTAGGCCCCCCCACACTACAGAAAAGCAGTTTGCAACCTCCCCAGAAATTGGGACATTCATAAGAAGCACCAATTCCTGGTGTTTTACCCGCCCTATTGGCATAGGTTCATCCACCTGCACCTGTGGGACCTCCTCCATGGGGAGAACAGGGGTCTGGGGCCAGGTGTATCTTTTCCTGAGGCATCAATCTATTCTGATCGCAAGGAACATAGCGGCCTCCAGTGACTTTGGAGTAGAGTACTGAACAATAGAGTGCTGCAATCTACTAGATAACCCATGAAAGAACTAACTCCCAAGAGCCGGATCATTCCATTGGATGTCCGTGGCCCATCTCCGGATCTCCAAACAGTACTAGTTAGCCGGCCGCGTCCCCTGCTGAAGACTATGGAGATTCAAATCTGCCAGACAGACGTCAACAGGGTCCCTTAAACAGGGCCCAAAACTGTAAAAAAAACTCATCTACCGACCTCATAGATGAGCTTTAGCCGATACCATCAGACACATAATATACCACAGCTGATGCAACACCTGTCCCAGCAGATCCATCAACTTCTGTGAGAGAGTCTGCTTGAATTGTGCAAAAACTGCAGCCGGATCTATAGTGGATCCAAAAAAAGGCTGGTGATTATGTCACACTGAGCGCAGGGAGGGTCCGTAAGCAGTGAGTGGCAGGAACGCACAGACCAACAGTGTCTGAAGCCCTACACCAAACAGCAGACGGGGAGACAACGGGAGGGACAAATACAGAAGAGGGTCCTGCTCATAGGGAACGGGGAGGAGGTGAACTCCTGCAATCACCAGCAGCTGTGCCCTGATTCTCCTACCGTCCCTATATGGGTTATTTCACCCCACTGCCGAACAGGATACCTAGTCCCTCGCTAGCTCCGATATTAGTCCTCAATAGGAAAATGGCTGGCGGGAGTCCAATCCCAATCTCTGCACTAAAATTAACAAGACGGGAAGAAAAGACAGACAGGGACACAACAAACAACTTCCCATCTGCTGCCACGCTGTGTCACCTCAGGTAGCCAGGAATAAAGTTCAATCACCAGCAAAAGACGCTGGAACCATGTGACCATATAAAGGGGATGGGAGTAACCACAAAATAGCCACACCTGGACAAAGAACTAGTTAGCTTGCTAGCAACAGAAACTGAAATTAACTCCTAAACTGCCAAAGGAGAGAAACACATTTAATATGAAGTCTCAATACAGGAAAGTGACACAGGTAGCAAAACTGTCACAAGTCTCCAAAGTAAGAGAAATAATTAAAGAAATGACTGGCATCACCTTTGTGTGAGGTGCCGGCTAGAAAAAACGTGTAAATTAGAGAATATGCCTTGTGAAAGTATTCGGCCCCCTTGAACTTTTCAACCTTTTGCCACATCTACTATATAATCGTCTAATTCTGTCTGTTTGCCTGTAACGGAAATCCCGCGCTGCTGATTGGTCGCGGACGACTGGCGCAACCAATCAGCAATAGGCGCAGTCCGGCTGCGAATTGGCGCGAGATTTGAACCACGCACGCCACCGCTACCATCAGGAGATCAGCAGCGCTAGCCGCTGATATCCTGACGGTAGCCGTGGGTCATTTCCTGCTGCACGGAGGTACCCCGACCGCCATATTTGAACACCCAAGTTATGGGTATTCCGATATGGCGGCCGGGATTCAAATCCCCCCAAGCCGCGTGGGACAACGACCAACAACCTCAATACTACGCCCTAGAGTGACAGGGTCTCAACGACCGCCATATCGTTGCTGTATCGCTGGTGAGATCTGATTGTTTGACATCTCACCAGCGATCACGTAGTGACGCTCCAGCGATCCCTACCAGGTCGTATCATTGTTGGGATCGTTGGAGCGTCGCCAAGTGTGACGGTACCTTACTAATCACTCATTGCATTATTCTTAAATCTTCATAAATAAACTACATACATATTCTAGAATACCCGATGCGTTAGAATTGGGCCACCATCTAGTAAAGATATAAATTCAAATTTTTTTGTGAAGAATCAACAAGTGGGACACAATCGTGAAGCGGAAGGAAATTTATTGGATATTTTGAACTTTTTTAACTAAAAAAAACTGAGGCGTGGGGCGTGCAATATTATTCATCCCCTTTACTTTCAGTGCAGCAAACTCACTCCAGAAGTTCAGTGCGGATCTCTGAATGATCCAATGTTGTCCTAAATGACTGGTAATGATCAATAGAATCCACCTGCATGTAATCAAGTCTCTGTATAAATGCACCTGCTCTGTGATAGGCTCAGGGTTCTGTTTCAAGTGCAGAGAGCATCATGAAGACCAAGGAACACACCAGGCAGGTCCGAGATACTGTTGTGGTGAAGTTTAAAGCCGGATTTGGTACAAAAAGATTTCCCAAGTTTTAAACATCTCAAGGAGCCACTGTGCAAGCGATCATATTGTAATGGAAGGAGTATCAGACCACTGCTAATCTACCAAGACCTGGCCGTCCCTCTACACTTTCATCTCGAACAAGGAGAAGACTGATCAGAGATGAGGCCGAAAGGCCCATGATCACTCTGGATGAACTGCAGAGATCTACAGCTGAGGTGGGAGAGTCTGTCCATAGGACAACAATCAGTCATACGCTGCACAAATCTGGCCTTTATGGAAGATTGGCAAGAAGAAGCCATTTCTCAAAGATATCTCTAAAAAGTCTGGTTTGAAGTTTGCCACAAGCCACCTGGGAGACACCAAACATGTGGAATAAGGGGCTCTGCTCAGATGAAACCAAAATTTTACGTTTTGGCCACAATGCAAAACGATATGTTTGGTGTAAAAGCAACAAGCTCATCACCCTCAAAACACCATCCCCACTGTCACACATGGTGGAGGCCTGAAAACACCATCCCCACTGTCACACATGGTGGAGGCAGCATCATGGTTTGGGCTTTTCTTCAGCAGGGACAGGGAAGATGGTTACAATTGATGGGAAGATGGACGGAGCCAAATACAGCACCATTCTGGAAGAAAATCTGTTGGGAGTTTGCAAAAGACCCGAGACTGGGACGGAGATTTATCTTCCAACAAGACAATGATCCCAAACATAAAGCAAAATCTACAATGGAAAGGTTCAGAAATAACCGTCTCCAGGTGTTAGAATGGCCAAGTCACATCCAGACCTGAATCCAATGGAGAATCTGTGGAAAGAGCTGAAAACTGCTGATCACAAACGCCTCAATCCAACCTCACTGAGCTCCAGCTGTTCTGCAAGGAAGAATGAGACAAACCCCAAGAGACTGCAGCTGTAATCACAGCACAAGGGGGCGCTACAAAGTATTAGCTCAAGGGGCCGAATAATATTGCACGCCCCACGCCTCAGTTTTTTATTGGTTAAAAAAGTTTAAAATATCCAATAAATTTGGTTCCACCTCACGATTGTGTCCCACATATCTTTAGGTTTGAAGCCAGAAATGTGGCAAAAGGTTGAAAAGTTCAAGGGGCCGAATACTTTCACAAGGCACTGTATATAGGGGGCCAAATACTTTCACAAGGCACTGTATATATACATAGGGGGCCGAATACTTTCACAAGGCACTGTATCTGCTGCAACTCTACACTATGAGTATGTGAAATAGCATACTGGCTAACAATGAATAGCAGGGCTGTCTGCACAGCTAAGGCTGGTTTCACACTGGCGTTTACAAACGCTGCGCACCGAACGCAGACAAACGCTTCCGCACATGCGTTGCTATGTTTAACATGGGAATGCATGTGCCTGCGTTTTGCTGCGTTCAGTTGCGATTGCGCTTGGATGCGCACAATTTGTGCACCCTCCGAGCGCATTCTGGACGCAGCATGTTGCATTTTTTGTGCGGTCGCGGGTGCTTAGTTTATCAGCAAGCGCCCGCAAGCGCACAAACCACGCATAAAAGTCAATGCATCCGCAGTGTCCTCAGCATGACACCGCAGGAGAACGCTGCGGATCTAATTGAAAAATCTCCCGGCGGCCATCGGGAGATCAGCTAAAGTCGCCGCTGCTCTCCCACCGGTGTCAGCAGGGAGAAACAGCTGATCTGACAGCTGTGTAAACCCCCGCGCTGACACCGAATAGGTGATGTCGGCGCGGGAGGTTTGAAGCAGCGATCAGCTGTTTCTTATCTCCTGCACTGATATCACCCATTCGGTGTCGGCGCGGGAGTTTTAAACAGCTGTCAGATCAGCTGTTTGCGCAAATCTCCTGCGCTGACACCGGCGGGAGATCAGCTGTGGCCGGGAAGAGGAGATCTCTGCCACTGATCTCCTCCTCCCGGCCGCCCCTGAGACACCTGATTGGCTGCCCGGAGTGCATATTAATGTGAACGCATGCGGAGAGTCTCCGCTGCGTTCACATTAATATGGCTGCATTTGCGTCTGCATGCTCTGCGCATGCATACACAAACGCCAGTGTGAAACCAGCCTAATACTGATGTAAAGAAAGGGACATTGCAGAAACTGCTTGAGAATATAAAGAAACTTGAGAAGACTTAGCTGTAGCAGTGGCCACTGCGAATGTCCCTTTCTTTACATCAGTATTAGCTGTGCAGACAGTCAGTATGATATTTCATATAATTCATAGTGTGTAGTTGTTGCAGCAGATACAAATTAAAAGAGACCATCCTTACAACCTGTCACTGAAACACCTATGAAGCTGATATTTGTGCCACCTGTGGCAGAGCACAAACCCTATTGGAGCTGTTGCATGAGGTATGAGGGCCCCCAGCCCACTAGGCCTATCCCTGTCACTGAACCACCTATGAAGCTGATATTTGTGCCACCTGTGGCAGAGCACAAACCCTATTGGAGCTGTTGCATGAGGTATGAGGGCCCCCAGCCCACTAGGCCTATCCCTGTCACTGAACCACCTATGAAGCTGATATTTGTGCCACCTGTGGCAGAGCACAAACTCTATTGGAGCTGTTGCATGAGGTATGAGGGCCCCCAGCCCACTAGGCCTACTCCTGTCACTTAACCACCTATGAAGCTAATATTTGTGCCTCCTGAGTGTGGCAAAGCATAAAATCTATTGGAGATGTTGAATGAGGTATGAGGGTCCCCAATTCAACAGTCCTACACCTGTCCCTTATTTCCATTTTCCTGATCAATGTCTAGCCTTTAAATGCTAGGCCAGGCCCTGTTCCAGACCCTGTGACATGCAAGCCGGTTGTGCCATTATACAATTTTTATTCTGGGTCAGTTAATGCCCCTTTTGTGGTGTCTGGCCCTAATTTTTTAAAATGTGGAGACTCCTCTTGGGGCCACATTGTTGTGTGTGTCTTGCCTCTGAGCAACATGCCTACAGCTGTCACTCATCTCCTTGTTCCTGATCAATTTTTAACCTTCAAAGGCTAG
>JARQOC010000004.1:30368719-30469617 GCA_033576535.1 Allobates femoralis | reverse complement strand
AAATCACACCAGTGATCAAGGTGGGTTGAGGAGTCTAACTGCAATGGAAGAGCCGTATCGCACAAGAATGGTAACTGCCTTCTAAGAGACCATCTGTAGACTGTCGTAAGGAAAGTGAACAAATGTTGGAACCGCGCCTTCAGTAAAGTGTGTGCAGTTTTGAATGTGTGTGGACTTGTCTTTAATAACTGAGCGTAGATCTGCAGAGTCTGAATGGGACAATGAAGTGGGCTCATGGCCAGGAAGAATTCCTACCACCGGGTAAAACCTCCACCACCCCCATCACCCGTGTCTGTAGCAGAGGGCCGGGACAAGCTGAGGGAGAGTAGTGAAGTCCTCACCCAGGACTACCACCCCCCCGGTGAGCACATTACAAGATGATAAAACCTGTTTTTTGGCCAAGGTGGAGAGTTACTATAATTCCATATCTTTCCTTTAATAATTTGATCTCTAATTGTGAACATATCTAAAAAATTAAAAAAGGACCTAATAGATCGTTAAAAATATTTAAGATAAATTAAAAAGCCTAGGACAGGCAAAAAAAATGTTTGTCTCACTTTCTTTGCACAAACATGATGCCCAGATAGAACCACTAGAAACTGTACCCCGATACTCGTACCCTCGCTTCTCACCACTACCTACACAGCAGAGGTCGGCACCCTCTTGATACGCCTGTGGTGCCCCCGCTCACCGTAGACTCTCCCTCTCTCTCCCTTATATGTCCCTTTTCTATCCAAAATTACAACTTTATATAAGCAAAAAGGTCTTCTCAAATCAAAAACTCCATTATTAAAAGGAGCCGTGCAAGGTGTGCACTAAACTAGTTTGTAGCTAAACTTACTACAATGACAAATAGATAATTATCGGACCAGAAAAAGCCTATATTGATATCAATAGATTAACCTAGATAATATAATGCATACGTTGTATCACAGCTTACATGTTATTAATATGAAAGGTCATATAGATATACAACATCCTCAAAAAAGTGTAAAAGGGATAGGTTGGATCACACCTCAAAAATGTATCAAACGTATACCATCTCCCATTAAGGATATATACAAAGCCGCAGGCAAGTGCAAAAAAGGTGCCCCTCAGGGTAGTGGTCCCATATGGCTTAAAGAGTTTTCCCTGTGCTTCATCAGATGATCAGTTTGGGGATAGAAAATTGTGTCCACATGTTAATTGCAATGTGGGTTTATATAGGCACAGGATATCCTATACCATGAGGTCCCATATCCTGACCCGGAAGTAGAAATATATTTGCGGGAATGAGGTGTATTGTATTATCGTTTCTGGTATATTACCATGTACAACCTCATAGTGGATGTACATTGCACTGATATCACCCCTTATCCTCCTTTCCAATGTGGTGCCCAAAGTGGAACACATTTTCGTTTATATACCACTAGACTTATACATTTAAAGCCTATCTTAATAAAAGTTAACGATCTATTACGTCCCCTTTTTTGGGATATGCCTACATAAGTCTCACCTTATGTTCTTCGTTTATATGCATTTTGTATAGATTCTCTTGATAAAGGCGATACTAGCCAAAACATTGGGAGATCTCATTATCTCGACAGGTCAAATACCATGAATAACCTTGTATTCCAAAATCATCCAAGTGTTTCCTCTTCAGTGACTAAAGACCAGTAATGGGCAACATCAACAGTCATGACCTACACACTGCAACTGGGGTAATGGACTCATGTAATGAAGAGGGGGCAGAGAAGTGGAAGGTGTTTCTAGAATGTTTGTAATCCAGATAGCGGTAAGTAAAGCAATCACAGAGGGAAGACGTTCCCCGAGTAGGGTTACTGCAGACATACAAGATCAAACCTTTCATTAATTGTTGGTCTTAAGATTAGGTCAACAAAGCCACTAACATCTGTGGTTTAGAATATATTGGCAACACAAAATTTAGAAGGGTTGGAGAACCCCTGTGATATCAGGAAAATGTGAACTTAATGCATAAGGGATACATCTCTGTAATAAATGTCATGTGTAGTGATGAAATGGAGACCTCCCCACCCCAAGGAGGAAATTGGAATACATTTGATTTTGCATTGCAAAAATTAATATACTGATCACTTGAAAACTACCTCACTGATATATATGTAAGATATTAATCCACCAATCCACCATACACCTCCATATTTCTCCAGAGTGTTTCATTGTAAACCCAACCCCGGCCGACAAAGCAGGAACCCTTGTCGTGGTGGAGTCCCAATGTCTGCCCTCTGTGTACACAGAGGCGGAGAAGGGACCAGGCCAGGACCCATCAAATGATTGACCGTTTCAAAGGAACATGGGCTAGATGGTGGTGCTTTGACCTCATGATAAAGTAGATATAAAAGAGATGCGCTCAATTCCACCAGGTATGAGTACATCTCGAAAAATATATTGAGACGGCATTAATTCCTCGGGGATTAAGGATAATTGTTTCCCTGGTTTCCTGAAGAGGATATATTGTATTAAAAAAAAAAACAATTCTGGGGAGCACGTGCTGATATAAGGAATAACACTGGATCTAGTCATGTTCAAACTCCATACAGTCCTATTAATCTGCAGCTTCAGGAGACGGCCCAATGGTAAGACCCTCTGGAAAAGGGGTTGAGGAAGTTCCCCTTCCCTAACGCAATCAAATGCGACAAGAGACAAAGGCAGCTCTAAATATATTAAATTCACTCGGTAGTTTCTGCCCAGTTCAGTTGAGGTGCTCTCAACTTTCTCCAATTGTTGCTGACAAAGTTACACCACAAGAGAACCTCACCACATGGTCTACAGAACAGATGAAAGGGAAACACTGGATATCCTACAAGAATTCCTAGATAAACAGGAAATTGACCAATCAGGTAGGTTTCCTCAATTGTGCCTAGATCTATGAAGTTTACCCCATTTTCCCTCTGTCCAGCCACAGAAATTGACACAAATGGTCACAGATGACCAAGATGATTTCAACAAGGCGCGGATTTGACAATTAACTCTTAGCAAAGAATAGCGATCCATGAGTTAGAGATGGATGATGTAGTCATCAAGGCAGCGGACAAGGGGGGGAAATACTGTGATCTGGCACAATTGCAAATATGAAAAAAGATGAGAATTGAAAGCCACAGATACATATTCAAGACTGGATTGAATCCCTTTGCTGGCATTATAGATCAACTCATGGGATTTTAAGTAGAGCCATTGATGAGGGGATCATCAGTAAGAAGGTATTAGAATGAAGGTTTGTGGCATACCCCAAGATACCCACTCTTACACTTGCTCCTAAAAATTCATTAAGAACCCGTGAATCCACCTGGCCATCCGATAGCGTCCAGAACAGATGGGTAAGGCGATCCCATTTGTCGTTTTATTGTCTATTACCTCAAACCAGTGGCGTAGCTGGCCTGCTCCGGGCCGGGGGCGCTGGCCCCCCCTGCCCCCCCGCCAGCTACGCTACTGGTTAAAGGGCCTATTTAGTTGTGCAATTTTTTTTATTATTTTCTTTTCATCTTTAAAAACGAATATGTTGAAGGCAGTGGCATAGCTGGCCTGCTCCGGACCCTGGGGCAACATCAGCACCCAGGCCCGCCATGTGAGGACCAAGGGGGGGGTGCAGGCAGTGTGATGTGAGGACGGGGGGGGGGGGGGGTGCTGGCTGAGAGATGTGAGGATTGGGTGGGGGTATGGGTGCTGGCAGAGAGATATGAGGAGCAGGGGGGGGCACAATCACCGCGGCCGCCGTGCGTCTGCTGTAGGGTGAGAGTAGGGGTGGGCAGAGCTGCAGGAGGACAGGAAGTCCAGCTCAGGGCCCCCCCAGGGGGCGGGCAATGGGCCCCTGCCCCCCGCTAGCTACGCTACTGGTTAACGGGCCTATTTAGTTGTGTAATTTTTTTTTTTTTTTTTTTATTTTCATCTTTAAAAACCAATCTGTTAAAGAGCCTATTTAGTTTAAATTTTGTTTATTTATTATTTCCTTTTCATCTTTAAAAACCAACATGTTGAGGGCAGTGGCGTAGCTGGCTTGCTCTGGGCCCTGGGGCAACATCAGCAGAGAGATGTGAAGACCGGGTGGGGGGGGGGGGGTGTGGAAAGGGCGGGGGATGGGTGCTGGCAGAGAGATGTGAGGGCCGGCTGCCAGCATGGGGCCCCCCCCGCTAGCTACGCTACTGCCTCAAACCTTTGGTTTAGACATTACCTTTACACAAAGGACACAATGGAGGTTAATAGAATTGATGGGGTCTTTGCTGAAGGACAATTGTTACTGCTAACGTGGCATCCCTCTACACCTGCATCAGTCATGATACAGATGTGGAGTCTGTCCACTTCTATCTGGAGAAAGGCGACAGACGGCCGTTTATACGAATTGATTTTAAAAGCTCCTCAGATTTGCCCTCAATTTTTCCACTTTTACAAGATGGCTATTTACAGTGCCAGTGCACAGTGCAGAAGAAGCACGTTCTATCACTTATGAGAAAGAGTTGAAAAAGCAGACGGCTTTTGACTTACATCATGTGACTTTAGCTGAATATCAAAGTTCAGAGGATACCGAGAGGTTTACAGGTGTCCTTAAGGCCTACTCTTATTGTGGAAAATGAGGAGTATTGTAAGAAATTTGAGGGTATTTTAAATAAATGCTCTATGGATATTATGCTATTAACCATAGAATATTTACATGAAGAATTGGAGACATTAGGCCAGAGTATTCCATCATTGGAAGAACAACTAAAGGATTCTAGGTCTAGCACTGAATTTGAAAAGATGAAGAAGAAGGCGAACGATTCGAATAACGAGTTTCGTAAGACGTTGGAAGCAAGAAAGAAGAATAAATTCAACAGGGATAAGGAGGACTATGAGAAAGATAGAGTGTATAAGTGGAAATCTACTGAACCTTTACCGTTTAGACCAACATATTACTCATCGTCTGGATCAGAAAGGGAATATCCACCATATCTGCAGTTTCCACCTCAATATCCAGTACAGCCTTTTTTAGGACAAAGACGTACAAAAAGAAGACCAGGCGGAGCAAGAGGTGGAGGTGGACCTTCCCGGATGACACTAAGATCTCAGGTAGGTCCCAACTCGTGTACAACATTTCTACCTATAGCCTATCCCCGGTTGAATATAGGGTCTTACAGAAGTGATTATCATTTAGCCCGACACCGACATTCAATTCCTTTAATTTAGAACAAGAATTGAAAAGGTTTTACAGGACTTTGAGACTCAAGGCACATTTTGCAGAAAATCCGAACATTGATACCTCGGCGGTACAGCCAGATGGAACATTTTATTTGAAAAAAACTTGGCCTTAAAACCACTAGCAAATACAATCCTCCAAAGAAAGATCATCCAGTGGAGACTTTCATCTCACTGGTTGATCGAGATGTCAAAAAAGTTCAGGAAAATATTAGCAAGGGTGATCTACATTTCAGAAATAATCTCACTGCGGATGAATCTAGGGCCATAAAGTCCTTGAAAAATAATAAATCTATAACTATAAAGCCGGCTGACAAAGGAGGTGCTATAGTCGTTATAGACAAGCAGTGGCGTAACTACCGGCATAGCAGCCGTAGCAGTCGCTTTGGGGCCCGGCGCTTGTGGGGGGCCCGGACCCAGGGCCAGCGTCAGCACCCGGCGCCCAGGCCCGACTGCTTGGAGGGGGCCCACCTGGCCCCTGAGGGCTAGGGTCACACTTGTGTTGTGACCCTAGCCTGACGCAAGTATTGTCTGCTGCAGCGCAGAGTGTTGAACGCTGTGCGCTGCCAGCAACTGAGCCCATAGAAACCCGACGTTTACATTGACAACCAATGGTTGTCATGGTAAACGTCGGGTTTCTATGGGCTGCCTCCAGCGCTATGCGCTGCAACATACTATACTTGCATAAGGCTAGGGTCACAATGCAAGTGTGACCCTAGCCTCAGGGGCCCCTGAGCACTGCCCCCACAGCCAGAGGCCAGAGCCATATCCAGGGGGCAGCTGGGGGGTCATTTTCAGGCTCCTGCTGCCTGCAGCACCGGAGGTCTCCCTCCTCCCCCCTCCACGGGAGCCGACAGAGCTGCACACACACACTGTGCTTACAGGACCTGTGATGATGTCAATGGATGGGGAGGAGTCAGGGGTCTCATGATCAGCTCCTCAGTGTATCCAGGACTGTGCTGGCCACCATGAATGATGCTCAAATAAGGTGAAGTTTGTGTGTGGTCAGGAGGGATTTACAGTGTGAATGTAGCAGAGCCGCGTGCGTACGAGGTGTACGGAGCAGAGCCGCGTGCGTACGAGGTGTACGGAGCAGAGCCGCGTGCGTACGAGGTGTACGGAGCAGAGCCGCGTGCGTACGAGGTGTACGGAGCAGAGCCGCGTGCGTACGAGGTGTACGGAGCAGAGCCGCGTGCGTACGAGGTGTACGGAGCAGAGCCGCGTGCGTACGAGGTGTACGGAGCAGAGCCGCGTGCGTACGAGGTGTACGGAGCAGAGCCGCGTGCGTACGAGGTGTACGGAGCAGAGCCGCGTGCGTACGAGGTGTACGGAGCAGAGCCGCGTGCGTACGAGGTGTACGGAGCAGAGCCGCGTGCGTACGAGGTGTACGGAGCAGAGCCGCGTGCGTACGAGGTGTACGGAGCAGAGCCGCGTGCGTACGAGGTGTACGGAGCAGAGCCGCGTGCGTACGAGGTGTACGGAGCAGAGCCGTGTGCGTACGAGGTGTACGGAGCAGAGCAGTGTGTGTATGAGGTGTACGGAGCAGAGCCGCGTGTGTACGAGGTATGTGTACCAGTGATAGCCCCCGCGGATTCCGCTCCTATAGTCCCAGCCGCCTTTGCCGGCAGCATTCTTCTCCAGAGTCTCTTCTGCCGCTGTCTGCATTCTGCAGCTCAGCATGGAGGGGCACGATGTCATCACTGTGCTGATATGTGCAGAGCGACCGGAGGAGACCGGAGCGGCAAGAAGAAAGGTGAGGAGAAAGAGAGATCTGGACGGCCAGACACTCCGCTTGGCTGCGGTGCCAGCATATGGCAGTGCGGCTCCATTGAGCTGCTTGCATTATTTGTGCGCTTCAGGATGGTTGTGTATATACCAAGCATCCTCAGACGCACAAAAATGCAACATTTTGCATTTGAAGGGTATTTTTAAAAAGCGCAAGGGAACGCAATCGCATTTTAGCCCGCTCCTAACAATGTGTAATATACTCACTGTCAGAAACAGCTCGTGCTGGTTTCAGCAGTCACTGTTCCTGTAAGGCTGCCTTCACATAGGAGTTTTTAAAAAATGTGGCAGTTGCGTCATTTCCGCCTAGCGGCTGCACTTGCTGCACGTTGGCGGCAAGCCCCATGCATTGTCTATGGGGCTTGCGGTAAGTGTGCGGCAATATATATATATATATATATATATATATATATATATATATTATATAGTCCGCGATATGTACTTAAAGGGGGCCCACTGAGACCTTTTCGCCCGGGGCCCACAGAAACCTGGAGCCGGCCCTGCCCAGACCCAGCGCCGCTACGCAGCCGCTGCTATACCGGCAGCTGCGCCTGCGATACCTGTTGTCATTGTGTGTGGCCGTCAGGTGTGGGGGTGGGGGCCCGGCCGGGGGCGGCCACGCCCGACGGGCCCCCCCTGGCGAGGTGGATGCCTCAGCCGCTCCTATTCAAAGCGGCCGCAGGCGCCGCACACAAAGATCAAGGGGCTGCCGCCGCCAGTCTGTAGCCTGCTGCCTGCCTGCCTGACGCTATGTGTTCTCTGCAGATCTCCGCCCCCTGGCCGGCCTGTGACCTCGCTCCGAGTGAGTCCTTCCTTGACTTGTCCTAACTTACTGACCGAGTGACCAGTCACTTACAGCACAGAGCAGCCGGATTAGAAGGAGCAGGAGCTGCTGCTGCACTGAGCCCGGAGGTGAGAGGCGCCGCTAATAACAATATTTGACAGTGAGCAGCCGGCAGCATGGGGGGGCCTGTATATACCCTGTGTGTGTGCTGCTGCCAGGGACACTGTGAGGGGGGGGCCTGTGTATACCCTGCGTGCGCGCCGGGACTCTGTATACCGCGCGCCGGGACTCTGTATACCGCGCGCCGGGACTCTGTATACCGCGCGCCGGGACTCTGTATACCGCGCGCCGGGACTCTGTATACCGCGCGCCGGGACTCTGTATACCGCGCGCCGGGACTCTGTATACCGCGCGCCGGGACTCTGTATACCGCGCGCCGGGACTCTGTATACCGCGCGCCGGGACTCTGTATACCGCGCGCCGGGACTCTGTATACCGCGCGCCGGGACTCTGTATACCCTGTGCTGGGACTCTGGGAGCTGTATACCCTGTGCTGGGAGCTGTATAGCCTGTATATACCACCACTGGGGCCTGTATATACTACTGGGGCTGCTGTATATACTGCTGGGGCCTGTATATACCACTGGGGAGGCTGCTGTATACCACTGGGGCTGCTGTATATACTGCTGGGGCCTGTATATACCACTGGGGAGGCTGCTGTATACCACTGGGGCTGCTGTATATACCACTGGGGAGACTGCTGTATACCACTGGGGCTGCTGTATATACTGCTGGGGCCTGTATATACCACTGGGGAGGCTGCTGTATACTACCACTGGGAGACTGCTGTATACTACCACTGGGGAGGCCTGTATACCTGTGCTGGGGTCCACCCTCGGCTTATACACGAGTCAAAAGATTTTCCCAGATTTTGGGGGCAAAAGTAGGGGGGTCGGCTTATACACGGGTCGGCTTATACTCGAGTATATACGGTAAACTGGGTGGCGTCAGACTGTTAACACCGATTCGGTAAGGGGGTGTGTCTTGAAGGGGGAGTGTCATTGGGGGCGTGTCTTGGAGGGGGCCCCGTTCAAAAGTTTGCTATGGGGCCCTGCCAGTTCTAGTTACGCCCCTGTAGACAAGTCATACTATCGCACAGAGATCCTGTCACAATTATCAGATGATACAACATATCAGTCAGTACAGAGGGACCCAACATCAGATATCAGGAATAAGATAATGAGAATTGTAGACGAGTCATTCTTACTCAGGGTAATTGACCAAAACTTGGCTGATTTCCTTATCAAGGAACATCCAGTGACACCGGTGTTCTACACCTTACCTAAGATCCACAAAAACCTAAGTAAACCACCTGGTCGTCCAATTGTGGCTTCAACGGAGTCAATATTATAGCCATTGGCCATGACCCTGGAGAAGATCTTGAGCCCCTTAGTACCAAGACTGAAATCATACATTAAAGAAACGAGTGATTTTTTGGATATTATCAGGGAGGTTAAAAATGTCCCTAGGGGTTGTTTGTTGGTAACGATGGATGTCAACAGTTTATATACGGTCATAGATCACCAGATGGGCATCAATGCAGTCAGTTGGTTTTTAGATCTACACACAACATTGTCTATTCAACAAAAGGAATTCTGTATAAGATTACTGGAAACCGTGTTGAAGAATAATTTTTTTCTATTTGAAGACACATTTTATATTCAAAGTCAGGGGACTGCAATGGGATCCAACATGGCACCTCCATATGCAAATATATTCATGGGGAAATTTGAGGAGGATTATATCTATAACCATCCTTTAGTAACGACGCACTCAATTTTGTGGCGTCGTTACATCGATGATATTTTTATCCTTTGGAAGGGGACCGTACAAGAATTAAATACATTCCTTGTGGACATCAATTCCCTGGTACCAAAACTCACGTTTACAATTCATCACGATGACCATCAAATCAGTTTTCTGGATACGTTGGTGATAGTGAACTCTGAAGGCCAGTTGTCAACCGATCTTTTTATCAAAAGCACTGATAGAAATAGCCTATTACATTACCAAAGCTGCCATCCACGCCATATTAAAAGGTCTCTCCCAGTGTCACAACACGAGGATTGATCGTATCGTTTCAGATCTTGATCAATGCAAGATGAGACATGAAGAAATGACTTCCAGATTTACAGATAGGGGTTATCCAATACAAATAGCATCAGGAAAAAGAATTAGAAGGCCACAAAGACAGGATATAAATAGAGTATCATTTCTCTACATATCACCCGTTTCATCCGTTAATTAGATCCGTTATACTCAAACATTGGCCTTTGTTGTATCAGAATTACCCTACCATTAGTGAATTTGGGAATCAACCGCTTTTTTTTCAAAAAAGCCCCGAATTTGAGACAAGATTTAGTAAGAGCCGACATTGGATCAAGGAGCAAGACGTCAATACAATCTACGTTATCAACAGCTAAGAAAGGAACTTTCCCATGCTTGAATTGCAATCAATGCAATAATGTCATTAAAGGAGAATACTTTGTTCATCCTAAAACTGGCAAGAGTTTTCCTATTCGCGGATATTTTACATGCAATTCGTCATATGTTGTTTATATCATTAAATGCCCGTGCGGTCGCGTATATGTTGGGGAAACCACCCAGCATGTACGCGACCGCATTAGCAAGCACAAGTCCACCATTAGGTGCAGGCATACTTTGTTGCCTGTACCTTATCATTTTGTGCAACATGATCACAGAATCTCAACGCTTTCAGGTGGTTGAGAGCGTACCCCCAATGAGAAGGGGAGGTAATAGGGTTCAGAGGCTCAAGGATCGAGAGGCCTATTGGATCCATACCTTACAGTCACTGGAACCAGATGGGTTTAACCGTGAATATGAAACCTATATATAAAAGTTTCTTTCCATTTTTTATTCTAACTACAACTTTCCACCAAGGGGTGCTATTTAGCTAGAAAATATGAGGGAATATATTGTGTGTAATTCTATTCTAGATTAATTCTATTTCCCTTATGTTTGATACCATAAAAAATTCTTTAATATATAAAAAAAAAAAATGTTCATCTTTGTAAATAATATATGCCATGGTGGTGGCGTTCTAGTACTATATGATAAAGGTACAATGATTAGTGCATTTGTCATTTATAGGATTTTCCTTCTTTAACCTATATAATTATATTACTTTTATCTCCTATATATCTCATTAAAGTTCTAAAAACTTGAATTACAACATATATTGTGCTGTATATTGATTATTGCTTCTCTATTCCAGATGCATTATTGATTTCCTTCTATAAAGAGCGTCAGATGGCACAGAGAATGTTCTCCTATGTCCTATATTGGCGGTGTGTTGCTTTTACTTTCAGTTCTAAAGCTCTACTCCCACTTTTCTTATTGCGCATGCGCGGGCGTGCGTGTCACGCTCTTATGCGTTTCAAATGGCGGACATGACGTGTTTGGTTATGTCCCGCCTTTCCTCTGTATATAGCTGCGTTTTACCTAGCAGCGCCGCACACCATTAAGGACTTCACACTGAGCACATCAGGTAAACCCGGATCGGCACTCTATTTTGCACATAGCTTGCGATTTTCTCTTTATGATTCTGATAGTTGAACCTTCTTTTACTAGGTTCACTGGGCATTTCTCTATGCATCGGTACGTACATTTGTAGTTGATTGCCTGTGCTTTATGGAAATAATAGTTTTGGGGAACGATTCTCATGTTTTGGTTGTGGATTGTACAGACAAGTGGTATAATTTTTCATATGCATTTTTGCATATATTTATATAATTACTAGTGTCGTTTTCATACACATAGATTGATTTTTTACTACAAATCTCCGGGTGGCTATATATTTAGGACGCACATATCATTCATATCTTCCAAGGTAATGATATTTTGATATTTCTCTTTACAATATATTAGTTTGGGATAGCATTATTCCTTTATTGGATTAATTTTGACCATGATTTTTTCTTTTTCTATAAAGATGGATGAGATAGATTATCTGATGCATTATCATGGAGGTTTTACTTTGAGTATCAGAGCTAATATCATTTATGAAATATGGTGATAAGGTTTTGTCTTTTGCTTTAATTATAGGTACCGTATATACTCGCGTATAAGCCGAGTTTTTCAGCCCAAAAATTGGGCTGAAAAGTCCCCCCCTCGGCTTATACGCGAGTCAATACGGTCCCCCTCAAAGTTTGGCGCCCCCACCTCACTTGCTGGGCCCCCCCGCATGCAGCGCTGCGCATATACATTACCTGTCTAGCAGCTGTCACCCTCCGATGGCGGATCGCGGCTCCTGGGCTCTGGGCTCCATCTTCCTCTCTGTCTTCCTGCTTGTCAGGTGACCGGCCGGCGTCGCGATGACATCATCGCGATGAGCCCCGGTCACAAAGCAGGAAGACAGAGGAAGATGGAGCCTGGAGCCCAGGAGCCGCGATCCGCCATCGGAGGGTGACAGCTGCTAGACAGGTAATGTATATGCGCAGCGCTGCATGCGGGGGGGCCCAGCAAGTGAGGTGGGGGCGCCAAATTATGAGGGGGGCCCTGCTGGGGCCCTGTATACTACCACTGGGGCTGTATGTATACTACCACTGGGGCTGTATGTATACTACCACTGGGGCTGTATGTATACTACCACTGGGGCTGTATGTATACTACCACTGGGGCTGTATGTATACTACCACTGGGGCTGTATGTATACTACCACTGGGGCTGTATGTATACTACCACTGGGGCTGTATGTATACTACCACTGGGGCTGTATGTATACTACCACTGGGGCTGTATGTATACTACTACTGGGGCTGTATGTATACTACCACTGGGGCTGCTGTATACACCTCTGGGGCTGTATATACCTCTGGGGCTGCTGTATACTACCACTGGGGCTGTATGTATACTACCACTGGGGCTGTATATACCACTGGGGCTGCTGTATACTACCACTGGGGCTGTATATACCTCTGGGGCTGCGTGTATACTACCACTGGGGCTGTATATACCTCTGGGGCTGCTGTATACTACCACTGGGGCTGCTGTATACTACCACTGGGGCTGCTGCTGTAACACTGCTGGGGCCTGTATATACCACTGGGGAGGCTGCTGTATACCACACTGCTGGGGGCTGTATACCTGTGCTGGGGTCCACCCTCGGCTTATACACGAGTCAATAGATTTTCCCAGGTTTTGGGGGCAAAAGTAGGGGGGTCGGCTTATACACGGGTCGGCTTATACACGAGTATATACGGTAGTTTTTCTATTGAATATAGCATATGGTGGATCTGTAGTGTTTAACATGTAGGTAACATATATTATAATTTTTTTCTGTATCTGTCTACACATTCCACATAGTATTTTCTTCCTTTTTTCTTTTTCATTTTTCTTGAGATCCATCTTTGAATAAAAGGAAGCATTTCATATCTTGTGTACTAATGTATTTTGGAATATATTATTTGTTACTAAACATAAGTGATTTGTGTTGGATATAACTTTATGTAAAAAACTCCCCCCTCCCCTTCTTTCTGTTAAAATTATACTTTGTATTTTTGACTTTTGTATTAAGATTCTTGAAGAAGACCGAAAAGGTCGAAACGTTAACGTCAGTTTACAAATACTTGATGTGATACAGTAACAAATAAAAACAGGAGATTGTTTCTTTAAAATTACAAATTATTAGTATGCCTAGCTAATCTTAATATCTTAGCGATAACGCAAATTGACGCAACTTCCCCTTTTAAGGGGAGGTGATTTAGACGCCAAAGGACAAGTCGAAGTGCCGACCAGTACGAAACAGGCTGTGGTCTGTCCACGACCCCCCTCCCTGCATTTTATAAATGGAACCGGAGTGACACTAAATAAAAGATCAAAAGCACCATATGGGGGAGTGCATTTCTGTTTTACTAAGATGCACCCAATATCTTATTAGTGAGCACACCCAGGTGCACCTGCATAGCGCCTGACTGAACTGCAAACTCAGAAAGGAAAATCCCAAAGGGGCCAGTAGTGCCCGGTTATAGACTACTTATTGGTAAATAAGAATCCCAGAATTACATGCAACATTTCTCTAGTTCTGTTGGTCGCGGTTGACAGCAATTACCGGTTTGTAATTTTAGACGTTGGGTCCCAGGAAAGAACATCACTTTTTTCTTAATGGGTTTATGAGCAATGAGATAGGAGTCCCTCCACCAGATTCTACATACATCTGCTAGTGAACCAGATCCTTATGTACAGGTTGGGTGTAAAAAGGAGGACCAGCTTTTCAGTCTCTCCTGAAGACACCAATTGTCTTTACATAGAAAGTTTGTACTTTGAAAACATGGCAGAATTTTACATGTTTAATCCTTACAGATCTGGTAGCCGCACATTATGGGGTTAACCTAGGGCTTGAACATAGCTGTGAGGAGTGTTAGGGACCGGTGGTGAGTGAGGCTAAGAACAAATGGAACTGTGATTGACAAGAAAAGGCATGTGCAAGGAATGGAAGAACAAAGGCTTAACTGTTACGAAGGTGGCAGATCATCGAAGGGAAGTGTAGATCTCCTGCAATAAGGGTCAAGTTGAGAACCTATATTGGCCAGCCAAACAGGGTCCTATAGGAAAAATAGTGCCTGGGTGAGGACACTGGGTAAAAAGTTAACTACTTTGCTCCTTCCTTAAGGAGTCTTGTAAAGTGTTTGCATCTATAGCGCCACACATGGACCCATGTGGCCTTATATGTGGGAAGAATTAGGCAAGTCAACTTTGACCCTACTCCTTTGTCTTTTGTTGTCAAGGACAAAATACTACCTGTAACCCTCAAAGGAAACAGTATTGGCAAGAATGTAATATAGAATTAACGTTTTCCCCTGCTCACCAGTTTGGCTTTGTATAAGGAGGACACCGTTTACACCCTTCAATAAGGAAAACGAGCCATCATTTGTAAACAGGACGATACTTTAATAAGTGCATCAGAATGAGCAGTGGAGATCTCAGACTACGAAGTCCCGTCACACTCATACCTAAGCCCAAATTTTTTGTGGCATGCCCGGATAAATAAAATGGGGCCAAGTTACATGAGGACGAGGCCTTTCACCTGGCCCAACATATCAATAAGACGTTTCCACAGATATTGGAACCAACAATGGAGGGTCTAATTATCGGCTTACCGGGGCTCGCTGTCTGGTCAAGTGCACCTTTGGCATTTTGTTATCTAAATGGAAGATTTTGACGAGTGCAAGCAAAACGTCAGTAGCGTCATCCAAGCATGTGTGATCCTACATCATTTCACAGTGATCCAGGATTGTCCCGATTCTGGAAAACATCAGGCCTTAAACTGTAAACTGGCTCTAGGGTTATTCATTTTACTCATTTTGTTTTAATGTAGGCAGATTTTATTCACAGGGTAAAAAAAAAAAAAAAAAAAATAGAAATCTGGACAATGGAAGGGACCAAATTCCCAAAATTAACATGGGGAACCTTCAGTAAAACTGGAGTAATAAGTCACCGTGCCAGGAGTAAGCCACATAACCAATTATATTGCAAACATCCCAACTATTTCTCTGACAGATTCTTCTGCTACTTGTTCTTTATCTCCCCACCTCCATTATGGTTTTTTTTTTAACTTCAACTTTTATGTACATAAGGATCTTTACATCATCTTTCATGCTATTCCAGTTTAAACTATATTGTGATTTTGCAATGCTAATGCAACATACATGTTTACCTTGCTGTTTCAATATTACCACCCGTGATTCTAGTTTAGCAGCACTTGTGATTTTAATCCTTCACCTTTGATCATCATGTGAAGTTAATGGATTTAAATGTAGTTTTCCTCTTCCTGGAGTGGCTTCTGACCTCAGTCCATGGTGGGTGGGGTTGACGGTTCAATCATAGGGCCAGTTGAGGACTTTAGGGCAAGGGTAGTGGTTCAGACCTCCTCACCAGAGGTACTTCTGAGAACAGGGTCAGAGTACATTCTCAGTTACCTGGTCTGCAATTCCATCCATTTTACTATTCTCTCATCCTCTATCCTATTTGTGACAGATCCCCTCACAAAAACTGCAATTTTTGGATATCTGTTTAAATCAGAGAAGGCATTATCATCAATACCTCATGTTATGTAAAAGCAACCGATATCTACCTTGATGGGGTTACTGGTTGAACTGAATTCCAACAAGATTAGAGAGATTGTTTTTTGTCCAACTTGCTGTCAAACACAATTTAAAGTAATGCTCTCAGCCGAAAAATTGGCAGAATAGGATTGTGAATTGGGGAGGAGATTGGATGCATGCGTGAAGAAAATCAAAGATGTCCATGCAAAGAAATATCAAAGACCTCAGAGACCGATACGAAGATTGGGTTGTTTCCATATATAGATCCTAAGTGACCAAAATTGACTAGACATCCTTGGCAATCTTTGGTGACATCTCTAAGTGATTAATCTGAGTCAACTGGCCCCGCTACTGGTACCCGCACCGGTGTGAATGGTGACAAATGGAGGAAGAATAATTCACAAAACTAATTGAAAAAAAAAAAAAAAAGAAAAAGCAAGATCTCCCTACAATACGAATAATCTGAAAGATAATACAGTAATCAATTTGAGCAAACATATATTGTCACCTTCTAATCTATCTTTGTTATCTAAAGGTTTATCGTACACATGTGGCCTTTAAGGATCTTCACTTATTCACACGGTCTCTGATGTTCAAAAAACTCTGAGAATATACATGGTTTTTCCTCAGAAGAGGAACAGGCATCGATAAAAGTATTGGATGACTTATCGAGTGAGCATAAGACATCCATTAGAGGATTCCCATGTGCATTAAACCACGCTCCAAAACCCCCCCCTCCCCCATTCACATGTTTCAAAGTTGATCTTTTTGTTCAACTAGTGACCAAAGATTTTGAGAGGATGTCCCGTAAAATAGTGAATGATAATCTATCCAGCATTGAACGAGATGGGTTACTCGAACTGAAGAATCTTCAAGATGTAGCGCTGAAGCCGGCAGATAAGGGTGGTAATGTCATTTGGCCAAAGGTTCTATATTTGGAAGTACACTGAGCTGTAGGCTGATTTTCTGCTAAGGGAAAAAAATAAAAATATTTAAAATCACATTTCCTAGCGAGTGTGACACGAGCCTAGTGTGACTGGGAGCGCAAGTGCGGACGGAAGTAAGTGTGTGACTTGTGATTCAGTGACTTTGGATTCAGGGAGTTTGGAAGGGAGGAATTACTGAATTGCTGGTTGTATTTAATACTTTGCATTTCTTTTTACTTATCATTTCTGTCTGGTGCAATCCCAATTAGGAAATGAGCTCCATAATTTACAATGCCATTCAGTGTACATCTTGCCACAAGTATGCAATCCTTGACCAGCCGATTGAGGGTGCATACTGCTGTGTGAGATGTGAGTACGTTGTACATTTGGAAGCCCAGATACTGGATCTAAATGAACAACTGGCAACGCTGAGATATATAGACAATATGGAACGGAGTCTGCTGCTCACTGAACAGCTGCTCAATGGGATAGATGTGGGGGAGGATGGTAGTATGGAGCAGCAGGACAGTGAGGTAGCTAGCTGGGTGACAGTTAGAAGGCGGGGTAGAGGGAAGAGTGCCAGGGAGGCTAGCCCTGATCTGCCACACCAATAAATTTGCTATGTTGGCAGATGAGGGGGGTGTGAGTTCAGGTACAGCACTGCTGCAGCAGGGCATGACCTCTGAAAGCCAGAGGAGGGTCTGCTCCAGTAAGGGGGAAAACAGGAGAGAAGGGCAGGATAGACAGGTGCTGGTAGTGGGGAACTCAATTATTAGGGGAAGAGACAGGGCAATCTGTCACAAAGACAGGGATCGTCGAACAGTGTGCTGCCTACCTGGCGTTCGAGTCCGGCACATCGCTGATCGGGTTGACAGATTACTGGGAGGGGCTGGTGAGGACCCAGCGGTCATGGTGCACATTGGCACAAATGACAAAGTTAGAGGGAGGTGGAAGGTCCTTAAAGAGGATTTCAGGGAATTCGGCTGCAAGCTTAAGGCAAGGACGTCCAAGGTAGTATTCTCTGAAATACTGCCTGTACCACGTGCCACACCACAGAGGCAATGGAAGATTAGGGCGATAAATAAGTGGCTCAGGAATTGGTGTAGGAAGGAGGGGTTTGGGTTCCTGGAGAACTGGGCCGACTTCTCTGTTGGCTACAGGTTATATGCTAGGGACGGGCTGCACCTCAATGGGGAGGGTGCAGCTGTGCTGGGGGAGAAAATGGCTAGAAGGTTGGAGGAGTGTTTAAACTAGGGATTTGGGGGGAGGGTATTCATTGTACAGGAGGGGAAGGTAGTGTAAATAGTAACCTGGGCACAAGTAATAAAATTGGGGGTGGCATGGGGGGTGGGGTTAGAACAGTCAATCTAGTAGGAAGGAATAGAGGTAAAGAGAGATGTATAAAGTGCATGTTCACTAATGCCAGAAGCCTCACCAACAAAATGGAGGAATTAGAATTGATTTTGTTGGAAAATAATTATGACATGGTGGGGATTTGAGACATGGCTGGAAGAGAGCCATGACTGGGCTGTTAATTTACAGGGGAATAATTGTACGGTCATTTCTGAACAGACAGAGTGAGGGGGAGGTGTATGTTTATACGTAAAATCATCCTTAAAACCCATCCTGCGTGATAATGCAGGTGAATCTAATGGAAATGTAGAGTCCCTGTGGGTGGAGATAAGGGGAGGAGGAAAAAAAATAAATTACTGATAGGGGTTTGTTATAAGTCCCCAACAATAATGGAACAGGAGGAGAATATCCTCATAAAGCAAATAGATGAAGCAGCGACTCAGGGAGAAGTCATTACTATGGGGAACTTCAACTACCCTGAAATACATTGGGGAACATAAGCCTGCAGTTCCAGCAAAGGTAATAAGTTTTTGACAATTATGAGACAATTACCTTTCACAACTGGTTCAGGACCCAACAAGAAGGGGGGCACTTCTGGACCTAATATTAACCAACAGGCCGGACCACATATCAAATATACAGGTTGGAGGTCACTTGGGTAATAGTGATCATAACATAATACGTTTTTAAGTATCCTTTACTAAGATGTGTAGTAGAGGGGCTACAAGGACACTAAACTTCAGGAAGGCAAATTTCCAACGGTTGAGAGATTATCTTAGTGCAATAAACTGGGACGATGTCCTGAGACATAAAAGTACACAAAGCAAATGGGAGACGTTTATTAGCATCCTGAATAGGACCTGTGCACAATATATACCCTATGGGAAGAAGCATGCTAGAAATAAGAGGAAACCACTATGGCTAAATAAGGCTGTAAGGGGCGCAATAAATGACAAAAAGAAAGCATTTAGGGAATTAAACCAAGTAGGTAGTGATGAGGCATTAAATACAGAAAATTAAACAACATCTGTAAAAAGCAAATCAAGGAAGCAAAAAGATTGAGACAGAGAGACTCATTGCCAAAGAAAGTAAAAATAATCCCAAAATATTTTTTAACTACATAAATAGTAAGAAACTAAAAAATGATGGTGTTGGCCCCTTTAAAAATAGTATGGGTGAAATGGTGGATGAGGATGAGGAAAAAGCCAATATGCTAAATGACTTTTTCAACAGTATTTACACAAGAAAATCCCATGACAGACAATATGATCAGTGATATCAAAAACTCAATTAAATGTCACCTGCTTAACCCAGCAGGAAGTACAGCATAGTCTAAAAATCACTAAAATTGACAAATCCCCGGGCCCGGATGGGATAATTCCTGCAGCATTCTGGGGTTTAAGTACTGTCATAGATAGACCTTTATTTTTAATATTTAAAGATTCCATAATAACAGGGTCTGTACCACAGGACTGGCGTATAGCAAATGTGATTCCAATATTCAAAAAGGGGACAAAAACTGAACTTGAAAATTATAGGCCAGTAAGCTTAACCTCTACTGTGGGTAAAATCCTGGAGGGTTTTCTAAGAGATGCTATACTGGAGTATCTGAAGAAAAATAACCTCATGACCCAATATCAACATGGGTTTACGAGGGACCGTTCCTGTCAAACTAATCTGATAAGCTTCTATGAGGAAGTTCTGGACTGGACCAAAGAAATGCAGTGGATGTGGTGTATATGGACTTTTCAAAAGCTTTTGATACGGTGCCACACAAAAGGTTGATACATAAAATGAGAGCAATGGGGATAGGGAAAATTAGTGTAAGTGGGTTAAGATCTGGCTTAGTGATAGGAAACACAGGATGGTCATTAATGGAACACACTCAGAATGGGTCACAGTTAACAGTGCGGTACCACAGGGGTCAGTGTTGGGCCCGCTTTTTTTAATATATTATTAATGACCTTGTAGGGGGCATACAGAGTAGAATCTCAATATTTGCAGATGACACTAAGCACTGTAGGTTAATCAATACAGAGGAGGACAATTTTATATTACAGGAGGATTTATGTAAACTAGAAGCTTGGGCTGCTAAATGGCAAATGCGCTTTAATGGGGATAAATGTAAAGTCATGCACTTGGGCAGAGGAAACAAAAGGTATAATTATGTGCTTAATTGTAAAACACTGGGCAAAACTGTCACTGAAAAAGACCTGGGTGTATGGGTAGATGACAAACTCACATTTAGTGGCCAGTGTCAGGCAGCTGCTGCAAAGGCAAATAAAATAATGGGATGCATTAAAAGAGGCATAGATGCTCATAAGGAGAACATAATATTACCTCTATACAAGTCACTAGTGCGACCACACTTAGAATACTGTGTACAATTCTGGTCTCCGGTGTATAAGAAAGACATAGCTGAACTAGAACGGGTGCAGAGAAGAGCAACAAAAGTCATTAGAGGACTGAGGGGTCTGCAATACCAAGACAGGTTATTAGAGGACTGATGGGTCTACAATACCAAAACAGGTTATTAGAGGAATGAGGGGTCTGCAATACCAAGACAGGTTATTAGAGGACTAAGGGGTCTGCAATACCAAGACAGGTTATTAGAGGACTGAGGGGTCTGCAATACCAAGACAGGTTATTAGAGGACTGAGGGGTCTGCAATACCAAGACAGGTTATAAAACTTGGGGTTATTTAGCTTGGAAAAATGAAGGCTTAGGGGTGATCTTATAATAATGTATAAATATATGAGGGGACAGTACAGAGAACTTTCTAATGATCTCTTTACTCTTAGGCCCGAGACTGGGACAAGGGGGCATACTCTACGTCTGGAGGAAAGAAGGTTTAATCATAATCACAGACGTGGATGCTTTACTGTAAGAGCAGTGACACTATGGAACTCTCTGCCACATGATGTTGTAATGAGGGAGTCACTACTAACATTTAAGAAGATGCCTTTCTTGAAAACTAATATTACCAGGGAACTAGTCTGATTGCCATATCTGGAGTCAAGAAGGAATTTTTTTTTCCTTAATCTGGAGCTTAGTGTTCCCACATGGGTTTTTTTATGCCTTCCTCTGGATCAACATGTTACGCTACGGGTTGAACTAGATGGACTTTAAGTCTTCCTTCATCATTAAAAACTATGTTACTATGTAGATGCAGTACTCAGAAGGCATAGCCTTGTCATCCATCTGAATTGTGAATGAGGTTCCCATCCCATGGAGCGCTGATGCACTTCCGGTGAACGGATTACATGACATCTCTAACCGGAAGGGACGTGGGACGCTGTACTACATGCAGCCAATGCACCGGTACACAGTGCAGGGCAATGCAAACAGGTGTTTTAACTCCCAATTAGGTGGTGGTATATTTAAGGGGCACAATCGCATTCTGTGGCATTCCACCATAGAGGCTCATCAGTGGAACATAGCAGTATATACTAACGGTCTCTCTGTGCCCGATATACATCTCTGAATATATATGAGACAATCCTCCGTAAGATGACAATACACTGGGGTCTTGATAGCATGTAATATTTCCCTTCTAGATTTCTGGTAAGGTATCTAAGGCATATTCTCCATTACTGGCTTAGTTTGTGTGGGTCACAAATACTTCTTTATTGTTGATCCCTGGAACTCCGTTAATCTGATGACCCTGTGGAATCATGGGAGATTACTCTCCATACACAACAATCATTAATTGAAAAAGCCTTTTGCCAAAACCACTCATGTTCACCTATAGATCCAAGTCCATATTAACGGTTTAACTCTTGCGGTGTGAAGTCAATAAAGAGACTAATAAGCAGGTACCGGGCACTACTATAGACTATGGTTTCAGGAGGACATTCACATTCCCCGAAATCAGCACCTTAATCCTTCAGGAAAATCAGCTGTTAATTAAGAAACACGACACTAAAATTAGTGACACATCGACCTCCTGTGTGACCCCCTATAGTTTCACATATAGGTAGGGAAATAAAGGATAAATTGATTTCCCACCAATAATTTACCATCATTTGATTTGGAATGTCGGCATTTAGGCTGAGTTGTGAATGCCAAAATAACGGTCGAAAAACGCAGTAACTAACACTAATCTTAATGTTTTGGAGAAAGATAAAGCAGCGATGGTACCGACAGGAGTAATTCAGTGTTGAAAACTGAAAAATCTCTAAATCGAGATGAGAAAATCCTATATATGAATTATACAAAAAATTAAATATTTATGAATAAAGCAGTATATACAAACAAATTAAAATTATATATTTGGCATCACGCATTGTGATTTTCACCGGGAGGACTGGCATCCCTCTAACTGCCCCAGCCTATGGGAGGCTACCCCTCTGGATGCCGCACCCTGCAGGAAGACAGCCCTCTTGCTGCGGCAGCCTATGGTATGACAGCCCAAATGATGCCAAAAGACAAAGGAGAAGTGACGCCTAGTTTCCATCGGTTGCTTCTGCTGAGAACCGCCAACTCTTTACGCAGTCTATTTGCTATGGCATGGTAAGAAACCATCGTATTACACCCTTTGCCAATTAATGCATATCGATGGGCCAGATGGTAATCGGAGACAGACGGCTGTGGTTTTTTTTGTTCAGTCAGTCGTATATCCCTCACATGCCCAGTTTGCCATAAAGTGAGCAAATACCTTTCCACCCATCTCAAAAGAAAAGATCTTGCTTGAGGACAAAGAGTGACCTCAAGATAACAGAAGCCATGACTTCAGCCAAGAAGTAACTGTACCAGATTGCAGATACTGGTGCTACTATCCAGTACTGTACCATCAAGCCTCTCCATACCATGGAGGACACTCACATTTTTGGAACAATGTGGGTTCATTGTGACAGGCAAGCCCAGAACTGACTGTTCACAAATGCCATCTCTATTGGAGAGAGACACGGGGAGATGACGGACCACTTGCCGCAGACTAGCCCCTGCTCCTCGCCCCAGGATGCGATGGATTCACAGGTGGTGGATGATCTTGTCCCTGCGCAGACTCCTTGCGCCATGGAGGAAGACCGTTGCTCGATGAGCTACCATGGTAGAAGCTCGTGTGCACCTCTGACCACGAGAAGGCCCCAAATGCCAGCACACCATGGGTTCAGACCAGAGCTAGAAACCGCAGGGTTCCAAGGAAAGCCAACTTCTACAATCTATATTCATTGAATCACCCCATGCTTCAGGGATTTGCCTCTTCTCACCGACTCCCTCAAGGTACCAAACTGCCAGCAGGAGGTCTCAGACATAGCCAGATGTGTTTACTACGTGGACCCCAAAAGTGTCAGGTATCAGTATCTTACAAGACCTGAAAAGGTCCTGGACTTCTTTGCTAAATTTAGCAGCTTGTCTTTCACACAGACCTGTGCTTTGTATGATGAAGCATGTTCAGAGATTTACAACTTCTCAAATGAGCGGTGATCTGAGCGTAAAAACCCCCAAGCTGTACAGAGCCTGTGAGGTTTTTTTTTTTTTTAAATGTCACAGCAGAGTTGAGTAAAGCACCATACAAAGGCTTATGCAGAGAGAAGGTTGAAAAGAGGTACCACTACCTCATGCAGCCTACCATGTGCCCAAATGACTGCAGAAAAATGCTGGATGTGGCAAAGCCAACCTTCCTGAGGTGCGTCGATGAGGTCTGTGGGAGTAGATCGCTTGCAGCTGGAATGCAAGTCATGAACTACATCCAGGCCCTGCTTATCCTTAAACACCTACAGAGACCAGGCGTCATGCAGAATATGACTGCAAGTAGGCACTGTGTTCGGGCACAGCAAAACCTGGAATTCCCCTCTTTCACAGGATGTTTGTTTCGCAGGTTTTATTGTGTTTTTTTTACCTCTAGATCAGAGTGGAATGGCAAGACCTCTTACATGCAGCAAGGCATTCGCAAAGTTATCATTGGTGTGGAGGCTCAAATGTGTGACACAACTCAAGCAGCCTCATTCGTCCTCACCAAGGAAGAATCAGTAAGTTTAAACAAGGTTTACCAAAGTAGGCCTTCTGGCATAACACATTTCACCGCTTTTTTCAGTGGTTTCAGGTTTACAAAGAATTAGTCAGCCCCAATTTTATCCATGGCCTTAGGAACATCAGTCCTTCTTTGTGTCCAGCAGGGGTAAGGCCAATGTAAATGCAACTGTTGAGCTCAAGCGTTATCACGAAAGGTAAGCTCACTCGCCAAGCCAGCTTGGATGCCAAATGCGAAAGAACAGGTACTAATTCACTTTTACTTTAACAGTTACCACCTTCCAAATATAACATGTATGAGAGACGTGGACGCTGTCACGGTATACCGATGCAGAGAAGCACTTATTCGCTAGGTATCTGGCACATTCAAACACCATAGCTGAAAAAAGTGTACCGGGAGAAGACTCTCGAAGACATGTGCAGCGCCCATGAGCTGGTTGTGGATTTGGGGGAGAGTGATTGAGCCACCAGTCAACAACCAGAACTCTGAGGAAGAGAACCACGCCCCCCGCTGACCTCCGCAGCCGGGCAGGGAGGTCATTGAACAACGCTTATGCCTCCTTTGGTTATAACTACCGGGCAACTCTTAAAGCCCCAGATGAAGCTTGTGCCTCTGCTCTGCTTCTGTTCAAAGCTGACACCCCATAAAGGAAAAACATGCTTAGTTGATGAGCAGTTTGAGGGCCAAAGACCAGCAGCCGTACGGTCAGGGGGCTGATCAGGTACCTGTGCGTACGTCCATCGGCCACACGCCCTGGAGTTTTCCTCCCCCTGCGCAATAACACAGAGAAGACATTTAGGGTCCAAGTTTGGGATCCAGTAGCTGTACGGTCAAGAGGTTTATCAGGTCCCCGTGAGTACGTCTGTCGGTCCCATGTCTGGTGTTCCAGTATCATGCTGTGTGTCCCGGGAGGGGGGATACTCTGGGAGAACCCTCGAGGGAAGGAACAAAAGCTTGTCTCAAGGGAGGACTTTCAAAAGATCATAGCGAGGGTAGCTGCTCTGCTACGTACGAAACCCAGACAGAGAAGCAGATCATCTGCAAGTGGTTTAGAACCAGGTTCCCAGAAAACCTTGCAGTGGACTTCGGGGAGAGAGGCGGCACAGCTTCCGACCACTGTCTGGTCCATGAGGCATGCTACATTACTCACCGGGGAAGAACATGGGCCACCCAGCTATCCCTGGCCAGGATGGGCTCCTTGGCACTGCAGTATCATCACATTCAAGGGGAGATTCTGACTTAAGGTACAGTTACACAGCACAATATTGTGCCCGATATCGCTCCTACATCACGGGTTCAGCGACGTTGAAATGACATCGTAAATCTGTTGTTGTGTGCAACACCACGATAGGACACAGATAAATTGTTAGATCGCAGTTGACAGAATTATGAACATGTTGTCAAATCAGACGGTCAGTCATGCAATCTGCTTGCATCGTTGTGTGTGACACCGTGATAACAATCTCCTTAATGATTTCGTCTATTCACAACATTGACCAGCATTGTTCGCTGGGTTGTGCAAACTATACCTGCTGGCAACATCGTTGGTGCGTCATCAACGATATTTATACGTGCGACACTAGTGATGGGCGAATCCTAAATTACTCGGACTCGCTTGACTCTACCGAGTCCGAGCCCGGGACTCGCTACTCGTTGCGAGTCTAGCGAGTCCAATGTTAATGAATGGGGAAGCGAATAATAGCGAGTAATGTGTGATTTAAAAATCGCAGATGTGTGTCGGAAAGCGCTCGCATTGCCGTGTCGGAAGCCCCACTGGCAACTGTATTTTGCTGCTGTCTCCGAGGCCAAAGTCGCATGTGTTGGAGGCGAGGCAAGCGACTTTCTGCAGCAAACCACATGCTTTGTGCAAACAGGAAATAAGCCGACTCGAGCTTCCTGGCTGGACGCGCAGAAAGTCACAGCGAGGAAGCATGGCTCCTGTCGACACCCTGCAATTAATTGCTCTGGTGGAGGCTCGGCCCCTGCTTTGGCTGCCCACTGACCCTGCATATGGGGATAATGTCCAGCGGACTACGGCCTGGAGGGAGATCGCACAGAGCGTTTTCCCAACGTTTCATCGTTGTGGCCATGATGTGCAGAGCAATATGGGTGAGTTAAATGTGTTCACACGTTATATTGCATTTACCGTATATAGTCGTGTATAAGCCGACCCGTGTATAAGCCGACCCCCCTACTTTAGCCCCAAAAAAGTGGGAAACCATATTGACCGCCATTCTTGTATACAGCGGCTATCACTGTTAGACATCCCCCCAGCAGAGTATACAGCTCCACCTGCAGAGTATACAGGCCCCCCCAGTGTGTATATATGCCACCGATATTAGGGTATACAGCCCCCCCGTGGGTACACAGGTCCCCCAGCACTGGCTATACATGGCCCCCAGTGATTATACAGGGCCCTCATAGTAGGGTCTACAGCCCCCCCGTGGGTATACAAGACCACAGCAGTGGGTATACAGGGCCCCCGTGGGTATACAGGGCCCCCGTGGGCATACAGGGCCCCCATAGTAGGGTATACAGGGCCCTCAATGTGTTATAATGCGCCGTTGCATGGTTGCCTATATTTGGATGGGTTCACAATAGTACACTTAGTTTAAGGGCTGTTCCTCCTGGCTCTGAAGGCCAGGGGGTTGGGTGTATATAAATACCACTAATGAGCGGAGTCTGGTGCCCGCACTATTACATTCTCTATGCATTGACATGTGCCCTGCCCCATTTGTGATTGTGGCCACGTGAGCTCAATGTCCGTAATGCTGTTGATGATGTTCCACACTGTCGTTTCCATGTGCCTTGTATACACATTTCACACACAACATGATTAAAATGTTATTGTTGATTTGTACACATACTTTTAGTGTTTCAAATGTTAAAGAGGTCTAAACCCGGTTTGAAATCATTTCACAGTTGACCACATTATGAAGCGCTGGAGGAGCTGCCGCGACCAATTTAAGCGGCAACACCGGAGGATCCTGGAGGGGGGCCCGGAAGCTGGTCACGGCATAATATATTGCCACTATGAACGGCTGTCATTTCTGGAACCGGTGGCCCGTATGCCAAGGTATGTGTCTGCCGCACTGTTGTTTACTATTATTGTTATTATTATTTTTTAATATAGCGCCATTAGGTTCCATGGCACTTTACATGAGGATAAGGGTTAACGACAAAAAACAGTCCATGAAGACAATCAGGTCATACAGGTACAAGAGGAGAGGACCCTGTCCACGAGGGCACACAATGTACGTATGAAGCTCTATAATGAGTGTGCTGGTTTACATACCCACACAGGGGTTTGTTTCTGCCATGGTGCAACACAATTCTATCACCTTTGGCAATGATCCAGGACATACACATTTATAGTCACATTGTGACGTTTGGACAAATAAGCAATGTTCTGCAGGGTGGTCAGACACAATGTTCCGTGACCTCACAATTAGCTATTATTGTTGGCATGTTTGTGGAACAAAGCCATGTTCTTCCCTCCAATGGCCTCTAAGGTCTGTGGCCCTGTCTGGTTTGCCTGTCATAAGCCTCAGTTGTATCAGTTCCTAATGGCCTCGACTTGCATAAGGGCCACATACATCCCTACACATTTAGTTGTGGGTGTTTTTTTCGGCAAAATAACGTTGCAAGGATATACCCCTTTTGCACTAAACTGTTTGTACACCATCCCAGATTGCTGACACATTCACACACATTTCAGAACATACCCTGTATCACTACAAATATGTGTGGTTCAGTTTTCCCATGGGTTTATTTGGGGCTGCAAGGTGATGGTGTAGATATTAGGGCCCACATGTGAATTGTACTTTTTTTGTCGTTAACTCATGGCCACATTACGAATCCTCCGGAAAACATAGCGTATTAATGCTGTATTAAATCAAACTAAAGAGGGCCATATTTTAAGTGCAACAGCCTTTTATGTCCAAGGTCCTTTAGGAAACCCGAGGTTTGTCCTTGCTGTTCCCGTTTTTTGGTTCGGCCCCGTTGGAGTAACTAAAACTGTCCATCTGTGCATACCACCTTGTTTGGCACCAACGATGTGTGACCTGCTGCTCAAAGACAACCCCATACTCTATGTCCATTACAGTCGTTTCAAATCCCAAGCCATCTGTTTGTTGTGTTTTATTTACCAAGACATTCCTGATTAGCATACATGGCAGCAACAAGGAGTGTAGGCCACTAACGGCAAATGCTCATGTGTCACCTATGCTGCAGGACTCCATTTCCTGTCTTGCTCACCTGCCCTATAGATCTGGGTTATGTGCATTGAGACCAAGGCCGTCCACACTGTGTGTTTTTGTGTCCATCTGATGGCAAAGAACCCTGAATAATGTGTTTGCCTCACAGTGTCAGGCTATAGCTTTGTCCACATAAAGTTTCCACAAAAAGTCAAAACATTAGTTGTGGCCACTAATATGTCTTCAAGTGACTACATAGCTGTCCTGCCTAAGTCATGGCACAGTGTAATAGTGCAGACTAATTTTAAAATTTGTAATGTAATGGCAAAAAATCGTGGAGCAACAGTACCCACACATACAATATAGTTTGAGGCATGAGCCAAAAATGTCATTAATTTATTTGCTGCAATTCCATCTTAAGGGCAACAATGAAAAGACACAGAATACACAGATACACTGAGTCAAAAAAGCGTGCACATGTTATGTTTGGCCTATGGTTTTGTTTCCAAAGGCAACCCATTCACCAAATGTTTTTTATATTTACCCACAGAGCTGCTCACTTTCGGAGGCGGCGTTGGAACCCGCCACCACAGCTGCCTGAGGAGGGGAGGGAGGCCCTCAACCCCCACCAGATGAGGAGGAGGGAGTAGCACCACCACCACCACCGCCACCGCCGCCACCACCACCACCACCGCCGCCACCACCACCACCACCTTTGGGGCCGCAGATACAAGAAGAGGAGGATGAAGGGCCACACCAGCGCCCTCCAGTGCCGACTGCCAGCAGCAGTGTGGGGAGTCACTGGAACCCCAGCAGCCCTGCTCTGATCCCGGGGGCACCACAAGACCGCAGAGGACAGTGTAGTGCTGACTTTGCCCGCAGTCTCATACCGTTCTTGGATGACATTCCATTCGAGAGAAGACTGCGGGCATGGTCAGCAATACACATTGTCCTCGATGCGTGTAGGCCCCCAAACCATCCTGGGCAGGTGTTTGATTTTTTGGAGGAGTGGCGGCTCAGCAGATCTAACATCCTGGACAGGGCCACACCCCGGGACAGGTATGTTGCGACCCAGAGGTGGTGTCCAAGAATCAGTGGCCTACCAAGCCAAGGCCAACCGGCCCAGATGCCCCAGCCTACAGGCTTCCAACCACTGGGTGAGGTACTGCATGGGGCCCTGGACCTACTCAACGACCAGGGTGATGGTGCCACGTTACAGCCAAGGCCGGAGGATGCGGCAACCTTCCACCAGCTGTAGACCCCTTCTTTTTTTTTGTTTATTTTTTGTTCCTGTGCATTGCACAATTTCTTTGTTATGTTATTATTTTTTTTTACTAAGTTTAAACCCCAAAAAAAAAAAAAAAAAAAAAAAAAAAAAATTCTGACATCTTTGCCATTATGGCGAAATAATACCCAGTTGACAAAAACTGCTTTGTGTCTGTCTTTTTTGAGGGAATGGATGTGTAGGTTTTTTTTGTGGGTGGGCTTAAAGTCATCATCATTAGCAAGTACTTTACGGCCCGCATGGCGCATGAAGGCACCTTGGTTATTATGTGGAAAATCATGACTGCACATACAAATGTTGCTTACAAATAAATAGTGCCTGTGTTTGTGGGGGGGTGACTTAATGACTCGGTATGGCAACAACACTGGGAACACAGATGCGATAGGCTGGGACGTCTACTTGCAACAGAGCGCGTCTACGCGTTATCTCCGTAGCGTACAGTGGGACCCTTCGCCATGCTCCAGCAGGATCTTAGTACAAGCCACGTTTTCGATGCAGGCATAGGCCTGTTGCCACAAAAAATTAGCCCAAGGGGCGAGATCAACTCTATTTGGAAGTTGAGGAGGGCGCGTGGCCCATACTATTTGCTTGTCCTGTGAGCATAGTACAAGCAACGTATTCGATGCAGGTATAGGCTTGTAGCCTCAAAAAATTAGCCCAAGGGGCGAGATGAACTGTATTTGGAAGTTGAGGAGGGCGCGTGGCCCATACTATTTGCTTGTCCTGAGAGCATAGTACAAGCAACGTATTCGATGCAGGTATAGGCTTGTAGCCTCAAAAAATTAGCCCAAGGGGCGAGATCAACTCTATTTGGAAGTTGAGGAGGGCGCGTGGCCCATACTATTTGCTTGTCCTGTGAGCATAGTACAAGCAACGTATTCGATGCAGGTATAGGCTTGTAGCCTCAAAAAATTAGCCCAAGGGGCGAGATCAACATTTTTAAAATTTATGCAAGGCACTTGAGCCAAACTATATGTTTTATTTCAGTTTGAGAAATGCCCACAATGCAGGCATAGGCTTGTTGCCTTAAAAAATTCAGCCAAGAGACTGTTTTGGATTGTCTGACATAATTCAACGGTCAAAAAACATCACAAGTGCATGCATTATTAAAGTAACATTACTGACACTGATTGTGTAGTTTTGTTGTCATGCAGCAAGTGTAGCAGGAACATTATTTATCCAATCTTCTTAGCAGAGGGACATTGTTTATCCTTTGTGTAAGAAGAGGACATAATGTTTAAACCGCACTGAGCCAAACGTAACAAATTTGAAAATGTCCCTCTAGGTTTGGGTACTCTCGTCTGAAGGGGTTAAGAACTTTGATGATATCCAGTCCTTGTTAAACTTAATGAGAGTGAGTCTGTCGGCATTTTCTGTAGTCAGCCGTGACCTTCTATCAGTGACAATTCCCCCAGCGGCACTAAAAACACGCTCTGATGTCACACTAGCAGCTGGGCAGGCCAGCAACTCCAAGGCATACAAAGACAGCTCAGTCCAAGCGTGAAGCTTGGAAACCCAGTAATTAAAGGGTACAGAGGGGTCGGTTAAGAAGCTGGTAGTGTCACACACATACTCGTTCAACATGTTTGACAATGTTTGTCTCCTAGACAAGGGGACCGTAGGCACAATCCGTTGCAGATTGGAAGGTCTGTTGAACATCGCCCAGTTGGTGGACATCTTACCACCACCTCTTCTTGACAATGTGGCAGTTTGTGTTCGAACCAAAGGCTGCTGTGGCAAAGAGCTGCTTGTTCGTGGTATAGCGGAGTCAGATGGTGAAATTGACATTAAATTGTCAACCACCACACTTTTGAAATAATCCATCGTTAAGCCCCTTGGTGACTGCAACAGCAGCGATGGAAACTTGTCTTTGTAGCGTGGGTCAAGGAATGTTGACAACCAGTAGAGGTCGCTGTCATAGATGTTAATGACGCGTGGATCCTGGGACAGACATTGAGACATGAAGTCAGACATGTGTGCTAGGCTACAAAGACTCATGTCTTCTGTGTCACCAGACTGATGAACAATAGGCATCATGGTCTCAAAATCGGTCTCCGCCTCCTGCTCTTCAGCCCACCCATGCTGTACCGACATAAAACTGGGGTTGGGAGTTCCATCAGGGTGCACCTCAGTACCATGGAGAAATAAATCGTCTTCATCTTCCTCATCACTGTTTTGTTCTGCAGCCAATGTTGCCGGCTGAAATTGGCTTTGCTGGCTCTGATCCTGGATGTTAAAATGTGGATCCATAGCCCTCTGCTGTGCCCTCAATGATTCTGTTTTAAGATTCAGGAGAGAATCTGTAAGCAAACACAGCATGGGGATGGTGAGACTAATAATGGACTCATCACCGCTGACCAGTTTTGTGCAGTAATCGAAGTTCTCTAGAACCTCGCAAAGGTCAGCGATCCAGACCCACTCCATCGTACCAATGTGTCTTGTATTACTTCCTGGGTGACGGGCATGTTGCAGCTGATATTCCGCTATAGCCCTCTGCTGCTCATTGAACCTAGCCAACATATGGAATGTAGAATTCCATCGTGTGGGCATGTCGCAAATTAATCTGTGTTTGGGCAAATTAAATTGCTGTTGAAGGGCAGATAGATTTGCAAGTGCCGTTGATGAATGTCGGAAATGTCCGCAATTTCTACGCACCTTCTCTAGTAGATCAGATAACTCTGGGTAATTTTTCAAGAATTTCTGAACTACAAGATTCAGTACGTGAGCCATGCAAGGCACGTGTTGAAGTTTACCGAGCTTTATTGCTGCAACAAGGTTTCGTCCGTTATCACTGACAACAAGACCTGGTTGTAGTTGCAGTGGGGCCAGCCACTCATCTGTCTGTTGTTTAACACCTTTCCACAGCTCGTTTGCAGTGTGAGGTGTGTCACCTAGACAGATGAGCTTAAGAAGAGCCTGTTGTCGCCTGGCTGATGCAGTACTGCAAAGCTCCCAACTTTGACGTGATGTGGCGGACAAATCAGCAGTGGTCAAGGAAGTTGAAGACGCACATTGTGTTGTAGAAGTATATGAGGACGCGGACACCCGGAATGATGCTGTGCCCGCTATTCGTGGAGTTGGTAGGATCGCAGATATTCCACTATTACACTTTGGGACACTCTCGACAAGGTTGATCCAGTGAGCTGTCAGGGATATGTATCTGCCCTGTCCACAAGTACTTGTCCAGGTATCAGTTGTCAGGTGAACTTTTCCGCTCACAGCATTTGTCAGTGCACGCTTCAAGTTGTTAACCACGTCCAGATGTAGCGCGGGTATGGCAGTACGTGAAAAAAAATTGCGACTGGGGACAGTGTATCGTGGTGCTGCCACAGCCAACAACTCCCTAAAAGCCTCAGTATCAACAAGCCTAAATGGCAGCATTTCTACAGCTAACAGCTTAGAAATTTGCGCTGTCATTTGTCGAGAAAAAGGGTGTGTGGATGGGTGCTTCCGCTGCCTCTCATACAGCTGTGGAACAGACAACTGGACATTTGGCGCAGACTCACAAGTCACTTGACTACTGTCATATCTCTGGTCTAACGCAGCTTGTGGTGAGATCGTATGAGTAGGAGCTGCTGCATGAACAGTAGATGGTGAAGGACGATTCTGAAGTGGCATAACGGTGTTGAGGTCAGAAGGCCCTGATGTCGAACCCTGATGGGCCAACCACTGACTTGGGTGCTTAAGAGTCATGTGTTTTCGCATACTGCTCGTGCTCAAGTTTACTTTGCCCTGGCCTCTGCTCAGCCTGGCATAGCAGATGTTACATATAACCACATTTGGTACTGATGGGCTATCTTTGAAAAATTTCCAGACAATGGATGTTCGTCCTTTAGGTTGTGGTGTAGGAACTGAAGGATGAGTCTGGCCAACACAAACTGTAGACACATTTTGGCCAACTGTTCTTAAAGTTGGGGCAACAGTTGGTACAGTTTGTGCAACAGTTGACACAATTTGGGCTACTGTTGTCACAGCTTGGATTCGGGATAAAGGAGTAAGCCTGGGTGCTTTAGGCGGTGGTAAATAACCACTTTCCTCCTCCTGGCTGCTCTGTTGGCTCTGCATGTCAAGTGTCCAGGTTGGATCAGTGGTCTCATCATCCACCCCCTCCTCCTCAAAGTCATCTGGATAACGTGACTGGTCAGGCTGGCCAGATGAGATGTGTGTCTCATCATCATCATCATCCTCCACCTCCTGAGACGGTCTATGGCTTTGTTGAAAGGGACGTTCTTCAGGACGAGGTGAATCCAAACTTTGTCCATAGATGGAATGTACGTCTGGTTCAAGTATCTGTTCAGGCAGTGACAAAGAAAGGTCCGGTTGTCTGAATGGCTGATAAGAACCAAATAAATCTTCCGAATGCCCAAGTTCACGGTCTAAATTTTCCTCCGTCTGGCGATGGCTTGAGGAAATAGGAAGATTTTGTGGATTAGATGACCCCGCTTTGTCAGTAGCGGCACTTGAATATGGTGTCAAGGATGATTGTGTGCTGCCAGAACCCGTGGTTGAGGTCTTGTCAGCCATCCAAGATGTTATTTGGTCTTGATCTTCCGGCCTCAAGACACGTTTCGGTTGAGTACTGGGAAATTTAGACAGCAGGAAGGTGGATCGATCAATCCTTGTCTGTCTACTTCTACCAGTGCCTTGTTGTTCACGACTGCTAGGGCCCCGACCTCGTCCCTGTCCCTTTGCAGACTGGTTTTTGGGAATCTGGTGTTTTTGGGACATTGTTGACAAATGCACAGCCACCGAGATGGAGTTAGGTGTTGATGCAGGCGTCACTTACTGGCGGGTTAAGTGTGTGCTACCACTTGGCAGTGAAGCACTACACTATTCCCTTAAAAAATTAGAAAGTGCGCACAGCCACCGAGATGGAGTTTGGTGTTGCTGCAGGCGTCACTTACTGGCGGGTTAAGTGTGTGCTACCACTTGGCAGTGAAGCACTACACTATTCCCTGAAAAAATTAGAAAGTGCGCACAGCCACCGAGATGGAGTTTGGTGTTGCTGCAGGCGTCACTTACTGGCGGGTTAAGTGTGTGCTACCACTTGACAGTGAAGCACTACACTATTCCCTGAAAAAATTAGAAAGTGCGCACAGCCACCGAGATGGAGTTTGGTGTTGCTGCAGGCGTCACTTACTGGCGGGTTAAGTGTGTGCTACCACTTGACAGTGAAGCACTACACTATTCCCTGAAAAAATTAGAAAGTGCGCACAGCCACCGAGATGGAGTTTGGTGTTGCTGCAGGCGTCACTTACTGGCGGGTTAAGTGTGTGCTACCACTTGGCAGTGAAGCACTACACTATTCCCTGAAAAAATTAGAAAGTGCGCACAGCCACCGAGATGGAGTTTGGTGTTGCTGCAGGCGTCACTTACTGGCGGGTTAAGTGTGTGCTACCACTTGACAGTGAAGCACTACACTATTCCCTGAAAAAATTAGAAAGTGCGCACAGCCACCGAGATGGAGTTTGGTGTTGCTGCAGGCGTCACTTACTGGCGGGTTAAGTGTGTGCTACCACTTGGCAGTGAAGCACTACACTATTCCCTGAAAAAATTAGAAAGTGCGCACAGCCACCGAGATGGAGTTTGGTGTTGCTGCAGGCGTCACTTACTGGCGGGTTAAGTGTGTGCTACCACTTGACAGTGAAGCACTACACTATTCCCTGAAAAAATTAGAAAGTGCGCACAGCCACCGAGATGGAGTTTGGTGATGCTGCAGGCGTCACTTACTGGCGGGTTAAGTGTGTGCTACCACTTGGCAGTGAAGCACTACACTATTCCCTGAAAAAATTAGAAAGTGCGCACAGCCACCGAGATGGAGTTTGGTGTTGCTGCAGGCGTCACTTACTGGCGGGTTAAGTGTGTGCTACCACTTGACAGTGAAGCACTACACTATTCCCTGAAAAAATTAGAAAGTGCGCACAGCCACCGAGATGGAGTTTGGTGTTGCTGCAGGCGTCACTTACTGGCGGGTTAAGTGTGTGCTACCACTTGGCAGTGAAGCACTACACTATTCCCTGAAAAAATTAGAAAGTGCGCACAGCCACCGAGATGGAGTTTGGTGTTGCTGCAGGCGTCACTTACTGGCGGGTTAAGTGTGTGCTACCACTTGACAGTGAAGCACTACACTATTCCCTGAAAAAATTAGAAAGTGCGCACAGCCACCGAGATGGAGTTTGGTGTTGCTGCAGGCGTCACTTACTGGCGGGTTAAGTGTGTGCTAACACTTGGCAGTGAAGCAGCACACTATTCCCTGAAAAAAATTATTAAGTGCGCACAATTAGTCGCAGAAGTAGGTGGCGTACGTGCTATTTGCAGCTAGGAGAGCAGCAACGCACTGTTCTGCCACAGACAAAATAACGCTGAAGGGGTTTTTAGGACCCAAAATCTATCAGCTGGCAAAAAATTGTAAATAGTACCTCAGCTAAGCCTCTCACTTCAGCTATTAGAACAGCTGAGTGAGTAAGCGAAGCTATGAGGTCGCTCCTGTGAACACTATAAAGGCTGCAGCTCCCTGCTTCCCTGCCTGCCTAAAGTGTCACAGTACACAGTACTCCTCTGTCCTCCTGCTAGCTCTCACAAGAGCTGTTTGGGGTTAATATAAGGAATCTTGAAGTTCCCTACACTCACTGACAATCCCTATGATCTGCTCCAGAATCTACCTCACCCTGTTCTAGCTCAGATCTTCAAGAAATGTGCTCAAAATGGCGGTGGCAAGGCTTATATACAGCCTTGCCTGTCATCGATGACATAGCCATCACGATGGACAGAAGCCAATCATAGTAATGCCACAAGAAGAGGGCTGTGGCATTACTGAATAAGATTGGCTAACATCCTTGTCCATCTTCACAAGTTTGTCTGACCTAACACGCTAGGCTGTCTCGGAAGATTTGTCGGAACATAACAGATTCTGTATTCGCGAGTCCCGAATACAGAATACAGGACTCGGATTCGTAGACTCGCTAGGATTCGCTAGGAGTCGCTACGACTCGCTCGGAATCGCTACTTACAGCGGGTATCCGTGAAGCGGTGCCATTCTCTAAACGATTTGGGGGAGATTCAAGCTACATAGCGATGTGATAGAGCGAGTCTCGCTAGTAAAACTAGGATTCCCATTTAATTGCATTGGACTCGCTACTTTGCGAGTCCTCGCTGGGAAACTCGCCGAGTAGCGAGTCCTGCGAGTCCCTTACTACTCGCCGAGTAACGAGTCCTAGCGAGTAGATTCGCCCATCACTATGCGACACCTCCCGTGAGATCGTAAGCGAGATAGTTAGGTATTTTGTGCTCTCCCCACCGCCGGTGTGTTAATTATGCACGCCCATATTTTCGCGTCCTATCGCCTTTACCGCCCCCTTGCAGCACGCACAGTCTGCTCTATAGCATGCCCATATGGGCATGCATAACTAACACGCCAGCGTTGGGGAGAAGCACAAAAGACCGCCTTTTGTGGCTTCACATAATGAGAAGCTGCAGATCCACAGGTAAAAAAAGAACTTTTATAAACTTTACAATAGTGCTTTATGGACACAAAGGGATGGATAGAAATGGATTACAATGGCGCAGGGACAGGTTAAAAGAGCCTGGGGGCTCATTTTTTGAGGTTAGGTTCCCTTTAAATTATTCTTGCAGTTTTTAGTTACTATAGTGTACGATATTGGGATTTTTCCCTTCTTGAGCACCCAGCACGATTTTGGGAGGGTCACGTGTCCGTAGCTATATGGACAAAAAGAAGTAACCATGGTGTGGTGTGGAGGGTAATCCAAGACAAAAGAAGTGTTATGAAGGCAGAAGCCGAGGTTACCGAAGCCAGATTACAGGTAAATGCTGAAGAGTTGAACTAAGGGACTAGAGTGCTCGTCTCCCCATATAGAAGGCTAGTATGAATGGTGCGGACAGGGACAATATCAATGCTGACTGATGGCCAGTGCCACGTAGGGTAGACACGAGAAGTTACCCTGAAGTAACAGCCGAGTAGGGCATGTCTATCATAGTAAACCAGATTGACCCGTGAAGTAAATACCCATGGAACAGTGATACGTCAGACCCTTCCACCCACCTTGATCACTAGTGTGATTCAAGTCTAACTGCAACAGAAGAGCCGTACCGTACAAGAATGGTAACTGCCTTGTGAGAGACCATCTGTAGACTGTCGTAAGGAAAGTGACCAAATGTTGGAACTGCGCCTTCAGTAAAGTGTGTGCAGTTTTGAATGTGTGTGGACTTGTCTTTAATAACTGAGCGTAGATCTGCAGAGTCTGAATGGGACAATGAAGTGGGCTCATGGCCAGGAAGAATTGCTACCACTAGGTAAAACCTCCACCACCCCCATCACCTGTGTCTGTAGCGGAGGGCCCATATTTAATTTATAAAATCTAGCTCTACCACAGTTTAGGTGCTCAAGGGGAAAAAAAAAAACTAACTCCTGAAAGAATCAATATCTATCCCTTGCACCACAAAAAGACTTGAGAAGTTGCGCTTTTGTTTGCGCGGTTTTATTAGTTCATATGTGTGAGGACAAAGAACCAATCAACGTTTCAACTCAACATCAGGTCTTCGTCAGGATTGTTCTAAGAATGTATATACAAAAACCAAATCAAAACATGAACAAAAAATGACAAAATAGTGATCCATGTGAGTCGTGTGATGCGAGTGGTGATATTAATCCCGATACCGTGATAAATTTCCTTATATGGTTTAATGGAAACCATGTAGTATTACTACTGCTATAACAAAGGTTCTTGTTGATTCTTTGAAATAAGTCACTTCTAAATACATCAAATTAGAATAATTCATGTACAAGTATTACAACCATAGAGCTAACAAGAATATGGATGCAATCACAATGTGACACCTTTCAACGGGTACCATTACTGTATCTCCACTCGGTGTTGTGTCGAAACCAGATATTGGGTCGAAACGTTGATTGGTTGTTTGTCCTCACACATATGAGCTAATAAAACCACTCAAAACAAAGCTCAACTTCTCAAGTCTTTTTGTGGTGCAAGGGATAGATATTTATTATCTTTCAGGAGTTTTTTTTCCCCTTGAGCACCTAAACTGTGGTAGAGCTAGATTTTATAAATTATATACAAGTCTTCCTTAATTGAGCTCCCACTCATCCATTCTTTTTATACATGGCTTCCTTTGGGCTGTTTTCATAAAATGAGGAACAAACCAACGAGATCCTATCATCAGTAAGGAAAACTGATAATTTTTTTGAACATCTCCAACCGGGAGATCAAATCAAGGGACTACGAGAAGGAACTAAAAAAACTCTTGCTTAGAATTGCATGCGTACACATTGGCTCAGTACACCAAGCCCAAACGCATTCCACGAGGTTTACGAGTGGGTCTACGACCAACATTGTTTCACGACAACGAGGAATTTTGTCAGTTATTTGAGAACATTCTTAATAAATGTTCCCTTGATCTCATGGTTAAGTTTAACCATTAAGTTTATTCAAGAAGAATTGGTGAAGGTTAAAGAACAGATCATCAGCATTGAAAACCAACTTACAAACACTTTAGCCCTGGCAGATTTGACATCTCTCAAAATAAGACAGAAAAAACATTCTAGAGTTCACGAACGATCTCAAGGTAAGGAAACGTTCCAAGTTCTTAAGAGACCAAGACGACTACCTGAAAAATCAAGTTTACAGATGGTGCTATACGACACTACCAGACCGTCCAAGAAACTGCTTTGGTTCCTCCGGCTCTTCAGGCTCAAAAGGTGGACGTGGCCGTGATAAGGGTGGACGCGGAAAACCACGCACCACCGAAACATCCAACGGCACCATCCCGAGAGAGACTACGACGATGAAGGGGGCATGGACGAGGATCCCTATGTGGAGATTCGAATGCAGACCCAGTCTCAGGTAACGAAAACCTTGTATTCAACATTTCATCCTACCTCCTATCACCAGCAGAGACCCGGGTACTACAGAAGGGACTCTGTCCCTCCCCTCCCTTCAACACTTTTAAAGGTCCAACAGGAACTCAACAGATTCTACAGAACACAGATTGAAGGTACATTTTAACAAAACACGGTTCCCACACCAACCATTCATGAAACATTACCTGACATGGTAACAGATTTGGGACTAAGGACAACTTCCAGTTTTCAACCAAAGACCTCACACCCTGTGGAAACATTTATTGGTTTGGTTAACAACTCTGTAAATACTGTATTATGCTAATGTTTTAACAAGGGTGACTTCCACTTTAGACATAACACTACCAGAGAAGAGACTGTGGCACTGAACAGCCTTAAAAATAACAAACAAATCATGATCAAACCCGCTGATAAAGGGGGTGCCATCGTCATCCTCAACAAAACTGATTACCTAACAGAAATTTACAGTCAATTGTCTGATAACACGTACACACCACTTCGTAGTGACCCTCTTACTGGGATTAAATAAAAAATAACCGACCTTATCACTAAACATGTCGCAATTGGTAACATTGACAAGAAACTTGCAGATTACATCCAGAATCAACATCCCATAACACCGGTTATCTATATTCTGCCAAAAATTCATAAAAACCTTGAACACCCCACGGGTAGACCAATAGTTGCTTCTACTGACTCAGTGTTATCTCCATTATCCATTACACTGGAGAAAAATTCTCAGCCCTCTTATTCCTAAAATAGTCGTTCATCTGCGACACCAATGACTTTCTAAGTCATATCCGCAGAATCACACCTGTACCATCCACAAGTATGTTGGCAACGCTGGACGTCAACAGCCTCTATACGAGCATAGATCACCATCTTGGTCTGGAGGCAGTTGACTGGTTCCTCAACAAATTTGAACCCACTAACCAATCTAAGAAAATTTTCTGTCTTCACATGTTAGAACTGGTCCTCACTAACAATTACTTTGTATTTGAGGACAAGTTTTATCTACAAAAACGGGGGACTGCGATGGGGCGAATGTCGCACCTCCATACACTACCATATATATTGCAAAATTCGAGACAGACCATATATACAATAACATACTTTTCCAAACACATGCCAAAATATGGCTTAGATATATCGATGATGTCTTTTGCATCTGGACAGGCACAAATGAATCATTTAATACTTTTGTATCAGAGATCAACACAAAACCCAATTCAACTTTTACATCGCATACTGACAAATGTAAAATCAATTTTCTTGATACGGTTATACTGAGATTCCAATGGGTCCTTTAGCAGTGACCTATATACCAAACCAGCCTGTTATACTGGACAAGCTGCCATCCCAAACATACAAAAATAGTTTTGCCCAATTCACAACACCACAGGGTTGAAAGTATTGTGAGTGACATCAACTCCAAAAGCAACCAGACAGAAGGAAATGGCCAAAAAAAATTCAGGAACAGGGATTGTCCAAATGAATTCTGTACCACCCGAACCAAAAGATAAACAGGGACCATTGAAGTTGGCCAATGAGAGGGTGAAGTTCATTAATACCCATCATCCCTTCTCTCCCTTGGTCAAAAAAGCAATTCTCCAACACTGGCCCCTTCTAAAGACTGCGTATCCTGAGATTGAGGAATTCAGAAATCCCCCCTTAATCGGTCATAAAAGGGCCCCTAACCTCAAACAGCTACTGATACGAGCTCATCCAGGATCCGCAACCATTCCACTCAGACAAAAAACCCTGGGCACAATTCGCAGAGGTACGTTTCCCTGTTTAGGATGTGCACAATGTACGAACGTCATGAAAGGGGACTCTTTCACACACCCTAGGTCAGGCAGACGTTTCAATATAAATGGTTTTTACACGTGACTCAACTTGTGGTATATCTGATTAAGTGCCCGTGGTCTCGGATATGTTGGGGAAACCACCCAACCACCCAGCATGTCCGACACCACATCAGCAAACAAGTCCACAATAAGGTGTCAGAGCACTTTGAGATACCAGCTCATTTCATTGAAAAAAAATACAAGTCAATTAAAATGCCAAGTTAGTGACCATGTACCCATTGCTAGACGGGGAGGAAGGGGGGGGGGTTGACCGTATCTGGAGACTTATAGAGGGAGTCCTTCTGGATACACCATCTGAATACACTCTCCCCATTGGGTCTCAATACGGAATTCGAGTTGATTTATTGACAAATTTAATTCCATTGAGGATAGCTGGTACCGTATCTTAATACCGATACTGTGATAAATCTCCTTATATGGTTTAAAGGACACCATGCAGTATTACTACTGCTATAACGTAAAGGTTCTTGTTGATTCTTTGTAATACTTAAATCACTTGTACATTTATTATTCTAATTTGATGTTTTCATATTTCAACCATAGAGATAACAAGAATATGGTTGCAATCGCAATGTGACACCTTTCAACGGGCACCATTACTGTATCTCCACTCTGTCCTTTATCCAAGAACATCACTGGATTATGGCACCAAGTTTATGTCTGATTGCATCTGGTTTCCAGCCATATCACCACTGAGCTGCTACCCCCATACTCCTTACACACAAATCAACGCTTTGACAACTGTCCTCCCCTTCATAGCCGCCTATATTCACTTAATTGCACTACTGTGTTAGCGCCCTGTAGCCGACACTGTGCGCAAACTCAGAACTAGTGTCGCTAGTCTGAGCAGCTTCCCCACCAGCAAAATGGCGCCCGTACGATGACGCACATCCGGCTGGATGATGCACTTCCGCTTTCTGACAAGGCCCGCCTCATACAGTTTGTACAAAAAGATGTAAAAGACTGCTAGGTCACACTCCTGACCTCACCTATCAAATTCTACAACAGAGCCCGGACCTAACAGGTATTGAACACCCTTAAAAATCACTTAGTGCTTTCAGCATGATTGCACTCAGTTTTTTAAATTCTTTTGCATTTTCTCCTGTACCAACCCCTGTTTATGTCCATACCTGGACACATCTGGCCCATATACCTTCTCATATTATTCTTTCCACCTTAGGCTTCACTTCAAAGTGATGCCCTAAACCCTTTACTATTAATCCTGAAGCTTAGAAGGACCAGCAAAGGTATCGATATTGATCCCACCTTCCAACCCATATGGATCAGAATAATCACTCCCATTGCTACATCATTTCACAAATAGTCTTCACGTCCCCCCCACTCCCACATATAACTATGCACCACTACTGTTATGCCACTGATATGTTTTGCACCACTAACAGTCCACTTACCACGTTCTCAAGCACATTAATCCACAATAAATACCACCTGCTTGTCCACCCCTCTATTATCACTTCCCCACTCCTCCGTGTTCCTATATTGTAACCCACCACTCACATGACTCACATGACTCACATGGATCACTATTTTGTCATTTTTTGTTCATGTGTTCATTTGGTTTTTGTATATATTCTTGGAACAATCCTGACGAAGACCCGATGTTGGGTCGGAACGTTGATTGGTTGTTTGTCCTCACACATATGAACTAATAAAACCACGCATACCAAAGCTCAACTTCTCAAGTCTTTTTGTGGTGCAAGATATTGATTATCTGTAGCAGAGGGCCGGGACAAGCTGAGGGAGAGTAGTGAAGTCCTCACTTGTGACTACCACCTTCCCTGGTGAACACATTACAAAATGATAAAACCTATTCTTTTGTCCAAGGTGGAGAGTTCCTATAATTCCATATCTTTCGTTTCATAAATTGATCTGTAATTGTGAACATATCTAAAATAAAAGGACCTAATAGATCGTTAAAAACGTTTAAGATAAATTAAAAAGCCTAGGGGAGGCAAAAAAAAAAAAAATGTTTTTTCACTTTCTTTGCACAAACATATGATGCCAAGATAGAACCACTAGAAACTGTACCCCGATACTCGTACCCTCGCTTCTCACCACTACCTACACAGCGGAGGTCGGCACCCTCTTGATACGCCTGTGGTGCCCCCGCTCACCGTAGACTCTCTCTCTCTCTCCCTTATACGTCCCTTTTCTATCCAATATTACAGCTTTATATAAGCAAAAATGTCTTCTCAAATCAAAAACTCCATTATTAAAAGGAGCCGTGCAATTTGTGCACTAAACTAACCTGTAGCCGAACTTACTACAATAACAAAGATACTTATCGGTCCAGAAAAAGCCTATATTGATATCAATGGATTAACCCAGATAATGTAATGCATATGTTGTATCACAGCTTACATGTTATTAATATGAAAGGTCATATAGATATACACCATCCTCAAAAAAAAAAAAAAAAGTGTATAAGGGAAAGGTTGGATCACACCTCAAAAATGCATCAAACGTATACCATCCCCCATTAAGGATATATACAAAGCCGCAGCTAAGTACAAAAAGGCGCCCCTCAGGGTAGTGGTCCCATATGGATTGATGGGTTTTCCCTGTGCTTCATCAGATGATCAGTTTGGGGATAGAAAAACGTTTCCACATGTTAATTGCAATGTGGGTTTATATAGGCACAGGATATCCTATACCATGAGGTCCCATATCCTGACCCAGAAGTAGAAATATATTTGCGGGGAATGAGGTGTATTGTATAATCATTTCCGGTATATTACCATGTACAACCTCATAGTGGATGTACATTGCACTGATATCGCCCCTTATTCCCCTTTCCAATGCGGTGCCCAAAGTAGAACACATTTTCGTTTATATACCACTAGACTTATACATTTAAAACCTATCTTAATAAAAAGTTAACGATCTATTACGTCCCCTTTTTTGGGATATGCCTACATAAGTCTCACCTTATGTTCTTAGTTTATATGAATTTTGAATAGATTCTCTTGATAAAGGCGATACTAGCCAAAACATTGGGAGATATCTGTCATTATCTCGACCGGTCAAATACCATGAAAAACCTTGTATTCCAAAATCATCCAAGTGTCTCTTCTTCAGTGACTAAAGGCAAGTAATGGCCAACTAACATCAACAGTCATGACCTACACACTGCAACTGGGGGTAATGGACTCATGTAATGAAGAGGGGGCAGAGAAGTAGAAGGGGTTTCTAGAATGTTTGTAATCCCGATAGCGGTAAGTAAAGCAATCACAGAGGGGAAGACTTTCCCTGAGTACGGTTACTGCATACATACAAGATCAAACCTTTCATTAATTGTTGGTCTTTAGATGAGGTCAATAAAGCCACTAACATCTGTGGGTTAGAATATATTGGCAAGACAAAATTTAGAAGGGTTGGAGAACCCCTGTGATATCAGGAAAATGTGAACTTAATGCATAAGGAATACATCTCTAATAAATTTCATGTGTAGTGATGAAATGGAAACCTCCCCACCCCAAGGAGGAAATTGGAATACATTTGATTTTGCATTGCAAAAATTAATATACTGATCACTTGAAAACTACCTCACTGATATATATGTAAGATATTAATCCACCAATCCACCATACACCTCCATATTTCTCCAGAGTGTTTCATTGTAAACCCAACCCCGGCCGACAAAGCAGGAACCCTTGTCGTGGTGGAGTCCCAATGTCTGCCCTCTGTGTACACAGAGGCGGAGAAGGGACCAGGCCAGGACCCATCAAATGATTGACCGTTTCAAAGGAACATGGGCTAGATGGTGGTGCTTTGACCTCATGATAAAGTAGATATAAAAGAGATGCGCTCAATTCCACCAGGTATGAGTACATCTCGAAAAATATATTGAGACGGCATTAATTCCTCGGGGATTAAGGATAATTGTTTCCCTGGTTTCCTGAAGAGGATATATTGTATTAAAAAAAAAAACAATTCTGGGGAGCACGTGCTGATATAAGGAATAACACTGGATCTAGTCATGTTCAAACTCCATACAGTCCTATTAATCTGCAGCTTCAGGAGACGGCCCAATGGTAAGACCCTCTGGAAAAGGGGTTGAGGAAGTTCCCCTTCCCTAACGCAATCAAATGCGACAAGAGACAAAGGCAGCTCTAAATATATTAAATTCACTCGGTAGTTTCTGCCCAGTTCAGTTGAGGTGCTCTCAACTTTCTCCAATTGTTGCTGACAAAGTTACACCACAAGAGAACCTCACCACATGGTCTACAGAACAGATGAAAGGGAAACACTGGATATCTTACAAGAATTCCTAGATAAACAGGAAATTGACCAATCAGGTAGGTTTCCTCAATTGTGCCTAGATCTATGAAGTTTACCCCATTTTCCCTCTGTCCAGCCACAGAAATTGACACAAATGGTCACAGATGACCAAGATGATTTCAACAAGGCGCGGATTTGACAATTAACTCTTAGCAAAGAATAGCGATCCATGAGTTAGAGATGGATGATGTAGTCATCAAGGCAGCGGACAAGGGGGGGAAATACTGTGATCTGGCACAATTGCAAATATGAAAAAAGATGAGAATTGAAAGCCACAGATACATATTCAAGACTGGATTGAATCCCTTTGCTGGCATTATAGATCAACTCATGGGATTTTAAGTAGAGCCATTGATGAGGGGATCATCAGTAAGAAGGTATTAGAATGAAGGTTTGTGGCATACCCCAAGATACCCACTCTTACACTTGCTCCTAAAAATTCATTAAGAACCCGTGAATCCACCTGGCCATCCGATAGCGTCCAGAACAGATGGGTAAGGCGATCCCATTTGTCGTTTTATTGTCTATTACCTCAAACCAGTGGCGTAGCTGGCCTGCTCCGGGCCGGGGGCGCTGGCCCCCCCTGCCCCCCCGCCAGCTACGCTACTGGTTAAAGGGCCTATTTAGTTGTGCAATTTTTTTTATTATTTTCTTTTCATCTTTAAAAACGAATATGTTGAAGGCAGTGGCATAGCTGGCCTGCTCCGGACCCTGGGGCAACATCAGCACCCAGGCCCGCCATGTGAGGACCAAGGGGGGGGTGCAGGCAGTGTGATGTGAGGACGGGGGGGGGGGGGGTGCTGGCTGAGAGATGTGAGGATTGGGTGGGGGTATGGGTGCTGGCAGAGAGATATGAGGAGCAGGGGGGGGCACAATCACCGCGGCCGCCGTGCGTCTGCTGTAGGGTGAGAGTAGGGGTGGGCAGAGCTGCAGGAGGACAGGAAGTCCAGCTCAGGGCCCCCCCAGGGGGCGGGCAATGGGCCCCTGCCCCCCGCTAGCTACGCTACTGGTTAACGGGCCTATTTAGTTGTGTAATTTTTTTTTTTTTTTTTTTATTTTCATCTTTAAAAACCAATCTGTTAAAGAGCCTATTTAGTTTAAATTTTGTTTATTTATTATTTCCTTTTCATCTTTAAAAACCAACATGTTGAGGGCAGTGGCGTAGCTGGCTTGCTCTGGGCCCTGGGGCAACATCAGCAGAGAGATGTGAAGACCGGGTGGGGGGGGGGGGGTGTGGAAAGGGCGGGGGGATGGGTGCTGGCAGAGAGATGTGAGGGCCGGCTGCCAGCATGGGGCCCCCCCCGCTAGCTACGCTACTGCCTCAAACCTTTGGTTTAGACATTACCTTTACACAAAGGACACAATGGAGGTTAATAGAATTGATGGGGTCTTTGCTGAAGGACAATTGTTACTGCTAACGTGGCATCCCTCTACACCTGCATCAGTCATGATACAGATGTGGAGTCTGTCCACTTCTATCTGGAGAAAGGTGACAGACGGCCGTTTATACGAATTGATTTTAAAAGCTCCTCAGATTTGCCCTCAATTTTTCCACTTTTACAAGATGGCTATTTACAGTGCCAGTGCACAGTGCAGAAGAAGCACGTTCTATCACTTATGAGAAAGAGTTGAAAAAGCAGACGGCTTTTGACTTACATCATGTGACTTTAGCTGAATATCAAAGTTCAGAGGATACCGAGAGGTTTACAGGTGTCCTTAAGGCCTACTCTTATTGTGGAAAATGAGGAGTATTGTAAGAAATTTGAGGGTATTTTAAATAAATGCTCTATGGATATTATGCTATTAACCATAGAATATTTACATGAAGAATTGGAGACATTAGGCCAGAGTATTCCATCATTGGAAGAACAACTAAAGGATTCTAGGTCTAGCACTGAATTTGAAAAGATGAAGAAGAAGGCGAACGATTCGAATAACGAGTTTCGTAAGACGTTGGAAGCAAGAAAGAAGAATAAATTCAACAGGGATAAGGAGGACTATGAGAAAGATAGAGTGTATAAGTGGAAATCTACTGAACCTTTACCGTTTAGACCAACATATTACTCATCGTCTGGATCAGAAAGGGAATATCCACCATATCTGCAGTTTCCACCTCAATATCCAGTACAGCCTTTTTTAGGACAAAGACGTACAAAAAGAAGACCAGGCGGAGCAAGAGGTGGAGGTGGACCTTCCCGGATGACACTAAGATCTCAGGTAGGTCCCAACTCGTGTACAACATTTCTACCTATAGCCTATCCCCGGTTGAATATAGGGTCTTACAGAAGTGATTATCATTTAGCCCGACACCGACATTCAATTCCTTTAATTTAGAACAAGAATTGAAAAGGTTTTACAGGACTTTGAGACTCAAGGCACATTTTGCAGAAAATCCGAACATTGATACCTCGGCGGTACAGCCAGATGGAACATTTTATTTGAAAAAAACTTGGCCTTAAAACCACTAGCAAATACAATCCTCCAAAGAAAGATCATCCAGTGGAGACTTTCATCTCACTGGTTGATCGAGATGTCAAAAAAGTTCAGGAAAATATTAGCAAGGGTGATCTACATTTCAGAAATAATCTCACTGCGGATGAATCTAGGGCCATAAAGTCCTTGAAAAATAATAAATCTATAACTATAAAGCCGGCTGACAAAGGAGGTGCTATAGTCGTTATAGACAAGCAGTGGCGTAACTACCGGCATAGCAGCCGTAGCAGTCGCTTTGGGGCCCGGCGCTTGTGGGGGGCCCGGACCCAGGGCCAGCGTCAGCACCCGGCGCCCAGGCCCGACTGCTTGGAGGGGGCCCACCTGGCCCCTGAGGGCTAGGGTCACACTTGTGTTGTGACCCTAGCCTGACGCAAGTATTGTCTGCTGCAGCGCAGAGTGTTGAACGCTGTGCGCTGCCAGCAACTGAGCCCATAGAAACCCGACGTTTACATTGACAACCAATGGTTGTCATGGTAAACGTCGGGTTTCTATGGGCTGCCTCCAGCGCTATGCGCTGCAACATACTATACTTGCATAAGGCTAGGGTCACAATGCAAGTGTGACCCTAGCCTCAGGGGCCCCTGAGCACTGCCCCCACAGCCAGAGGCCAGAGCCATATCCAGGGGGCAGCTGGGGGGTCATTTTCAGGCTCCTGCTGCCTGCAGCACCGGAGGTCTCCCTCCTCCCCCTCCACGGGAGCCGACAGAGCTGCACACACACACTGTGCTTACAGGACCTGTGATGATGTCAATGGATGGGGAGGAGTCAGGGGTCTCATGATCAGCTCCTCAGTGTATCCAGGACTGTGCTGGCCACCATGAATGATGCTCAAATAAGGTGAAGTTTGTGTGTGGTCAGGAGGGATTTACAGTGTGAATGTAGCAGAGCCGCGTGCGTACGAGGTGTACGGAGCAGAAGACGCGTGCGTACGAGGTGTACGGAGCAGAGCCGCGTGCGTACGAGGTGTACGGAGCAGAGCCGCGTGCGTACGAGGTGTACGGAGCAGAGCCGCGTGCGTACGAGGTGTACGGAGCAGAGCCGCGTGCGTACGAGGTGTACGGAGCAGAGCCGCGTGCGTACGAGGTGTACGGAGCAGAGCCGCGTGCGTACGAGGTGTACGGAGCAGAGCCGCGTGCGTACGAGGTGTACGGAGCAGAGCCGCGTGCGTACGAGGTGTACGGAGCAGAGCCGCGTGCGTACGAGGTGTACGGAGCAGAGCCGCGTGCGTACGAGGTGTACGGAGCAGAGCCGCGTGCGTACGAGGTGTACGGAGCAGAGCCGCGTGCGTACGAGGTGTACGGAGCAGAGCCGCGTGCGTACGAGGTGTACGGAGCAGAGCGTGTGCGTACGAGGTGTACGGAGCAGAGCAGTGTGTGTATGAGGTGTACGGAGCAGAGCCGCGTGTGTACGAGGTATGTGTACCAGTGATAGCCCCCGCGGATTCCGCTCCTATAGTCCCAGCCGCCTTTGCCGGCAGCATTCTTCTCCAGAGTCTCTTCTGCCGCTGTCTGCATTCTGCAGCTCAGCATGGAGGGGCACGATGTCATCACTGTGCTGATATGTGCAGAGCGACCGGAGGAGACCGGAGCGGCAAGAAGAAAGGTGAGGAGAAAGAGAGATCTGGACGGCCAGACACTCCGCTTGGCTGCGGTGCCAGCATATGGCAGTGCGGCTCCATTGAGCTGCTTGCATTATTTGTGCGCTTCAGGATGGTTGTGTATATACCAAGCATCCTCAGACGCACAAAAATGCAACATTTTGCATTTGAAGGGTATTTTTAAAAAGCGCAAGGGAACGCAATCGCATTTTAGCCCGCTCCTAACAATGTGTAATATACTCACTGTCAGAAACAGCTCGTGCTGGTTTCAGCAGTCACTGTTCCTGTAAGGCTGCCTTCACATAGGAGTTTTTTAAAAAATGTGGCAGTTGCGTCATTTCCGCCTAGCGGCTGCACTTGCTGCACGTTGGCGGCAAGCCCCATGCATTGTCTATGGGGCTTGCGGTAAGTGTGCGGCCATATATATATATATATATATATATATTATATAGTCCGCGATATGTACTTAAAGGGGGCCCACTGAGACCTTTTCGCCCGGGGCCCACAGAAACCTGGAGCCGGCCCTGCCCAGACCCAGCGCCGCTACGCAGCCGCTGCTATACCGGCAGCTGCGCCTGCGATACCTGTTGTCATTGTGTGTGGCCGTCAGGTGTGGGGGTGGGGGCCCGGCCGGGGGCGGCCACGCCCGACGGGCCCCCCCTGGCGAGGTGGATGCCTCAGCCGCTCCTATTCAAAGCGGCCGCAGGCGCCGCACACAAAGATCAAGGGGCTGCCGCCGCCAGTCTGTAGCCTGCTGCCTGCCTGCCTGACGCTATGTGTTCTCTGCAGATCTCCGCCCCCTGGCCGGCCTGTGACCTCGCTCCGAGTGAGTCCTTCCTTGACTTGTCCTAACTTACTGACCGAGTGACCAGTCACTTACAGCACAGAGCAGCCGGATTAGAAGGAGCAGGAGCTGCTGCTGCACTGAGCCCGGAGGTGAGAGGCGCCGCTAATAACAATATTTGACAGTGAGCAGCCGGCAGCATGGGGGGGCCTGTATATACCCTGTGTGTGTGCTGCTGCCAGGGACACTGTGAGGGGGGGGGCCTGTGTATACCCTGCGTGCGCGCCGGGACTCTGTATACCGCGCGCCGGGACTCTGTATACCGCGCGCCGGGACTCTGTATACCGCGCGCCGGGACTCTGTATACCGCGCGCCGGGACTCTGTATACCGCGCGCCGGGACTCTGTATACCGCGCGCCGGGACTCTGTATACCGCGCGCCGGGACTCTGTATACCGCGCGCCGGGACTCTGTATACCGCGCGCCGGGACTCTGTATACCGCGCGCCGGGACTCTGTATACCGCGCGCCGGGACTCTGTATACCGCGCGCCGGGACTCTGTATACCCTGTGCTGGGACTCTGGGAGCTGTATACCCTGTGCTGGGAGCTGTATAGCCTGTATATACCACCACTGGGGCCTGTATATACTACTGGGGCTGCTGTATATACTGCTGGGGCCTGTATATACCACTGGGGAGGCTGCTGTATACCACTGGGGCTGCTGTATATACTGCTGGGGCCTGTATATACCACTGGGGAGGCTGCTGTATACCACTGGGGCTGCTGTATATACCACTGGGGAGACTGCTGTATACCACTGGGGCTGCTGTATATACTGCTGGGGCCTGTATATACCACTGGGGAGGCTGCTGTATACTACCACTGGGGAGACTGCTGTATACTACCACTGGGGAGGCCTGTATACCTGTGCTGGGGTCCACCCTCGGCTTATACACGAGTCAAAAGATTTTCCCAGATTTTGGGGGCAAAAGTAGGGGGGTCGGCTTATACACGGGTCGGCTTATACTCGAGTATATACGGTAAACTGGGTGGCGTCAGACTGTTAACACCGATTCGGTAAGGGGGTGTGTCTTGAAGGGGGAGTGTCATTGGGGGCGTGTCTTGGAGGGGGCCCCGTTCAAAAGTTTGCTATGGGGCCCTGCCAGTTCTAGTTACGCCCCTGTAGACAAGTCATACTATCGCACAGAGATCCTGTCACAATTATCAGATGATACAACATATCAGTCAGTACAGAGGGACCCAACATCAGATATCAGGAATAAGATAATGAGAATTGTAGACGAGTCATTCTTACTCAGGGTAATTGACCAAAACTTGGCTGATTTCCTTATCAAGGAACATCCAGTGACACCGGTGTTCTACACCTTACCTAAGATCCACAAAAACCTAAGTAAACCACCTGGTCGTCCAATTGTGGCTTCAACGGAGTCAATATTATAGCCATTGGCCATGACCCTGGAGAAGATCTTGAGCCCCTTAGTACCAAGACTGAAATCATACATTAAAGAAACGAGTGATTTTTTGGATATTATCAGGGAGGTTAAAAATGTCCCTAGGGGTTGTTTGTTGGTAACGATGGATGTCAACAGTTTATATACGGTCATAGATCACCAGATGGGCATCAATGCAGTCAGTTGGTTTTTAGATCTACACACAACATTGTCTATTCAACAAAAGGAATTCTGTATAAGATTACTGGAAACCGTGTTGAAGAATAATTTTTTTCTATTTGAAGACACATTTTATATTCAAAGTCAGGGGACTGCAATGGGATCCAACATGGCACCTCCATATGCAAATATATTCATGGGGAAATTTGAGGAGGATTATATCTATAACCATCCTTTAGTAACGACGCACTCAATTTTGTGGCGTCGTTACATCGATGATATTTTTATCCTTTGGAAGGGGACCGTACAAGAATTAAATACATTCCTTGTGGACATCAATTCCCTGGTACCAAAACTCACGTTTACAATTCATCACGATGACCATCAAATCAGTTTTCTGGATACGTTGGTGATAGTGAACTCTGAAGGCCAGTTGTCAACCGATCTTTTTATCAAAAGCACTGATAGAAATAGCCTATTACATTACCAAAGCTGCCATCCACGCCATATTAAAAGGTCTCTCCCAGTGTCACAACACGAGGATTGATCGTATCGTTTCAGATCTTGATCAATGCAAGATGAGACATGAAGAAATGACTTCCAGATTTACAGATAGGGGTTATCCAATACAAATAGCATCAGGAAAAAGAATTAGAAGGCCACAAAGACAGGATATAAATAGAGTATCATTTCTCTACATATCACCCGTTTCATCCGTTAATTAGATCCGTTATACTCAAACATTGGCCTTTGTTGTATCAGAATTACCCTACCATTAGTGAATTTGGGAATCAACCGCTTTTTTTTCAAAAAAGCCCCGAATTTGAGACAAGATTTAGTAAGAGCCGACATTGGATCAAGGAGCAAGACGTCAATACAATCTACGTTATCAACAGCTAAGAAAGGAACTTTCCCATGCTTGAATTGCAATCAATGCAATAATGTCATTAAAGGAGAATACTTTGTTCATCCTAAAACTGGCAAGAGTTTTCCTATTCGCGGATATTTTACATGCAATTCGTCATATGTTGTTTATATCATTAAATGCCCGTGCGGTCGCGTATATGTTGGGGAAACCACCCAGCATGTACGCGACCGCATTAGCAAGCACAAGTCCACCATTAGGTGCAGGCATACTTTGTTGCCTGTACCTTATCATTTTGTGCAACATGATCACAGAATCTCAACGCTTTCAGGTGGTTGAGAGCGTACCCCCAATGAGAAGGGGAGGTAATAGGGTTCAGAGGCTCAAGGATCGAGAGGCCTATTGGATCCATACCTTACAGTCACTGGAACCAGATGGGTTTAACCGTGAATATGAAACCTATATATAAAAGTTTCTTTCCATTTTTTATTCTAACTACAACTTTCCACCAAGGGGTGCTATTTAGCTAGAAAATATGAGGGAATATATTGTGTGTAATTCTATTCTAGATTAATTCTATTTCCCTTATGTTTGATACCATAAAAAATTCTTTAATATATAAAAAAAAAAAATGTTCATCTTTGTAAATAATATATGCCATGGTGGTGGCGTTCTAGTACTATATGATAAAGGTACAATGATTAGTGCATTTGTCATTTATAGGATTTTCCTTCTTTAACCTATATAATTATATTACTTTTATCTCCTATATATCTCATTAAAGTTCTAAAAACTTGAATTACAACATATATTGTGCTGTATATTGATTATTGCTTCTCTATTCCAGATGCATTATTGATTTCCTTCTATAAAGAGCGTCAGATGGCACAGAGAATGTTCTCCTATGTCCTATATTGGCGGTTGTGTTGCTTTTACTTTCAGTTCTAAAGCTCTACTCCCACTTTTCTTATTGCGCATGCGCGGGCGTGCGTGTCACGCTCTTATGCGTTTCAAATGGCGGACATGACGTGTTTGGTTATGTCCCGCCTTTCCTCTGTATATAGCTGCGTTTTACCTAGCAGCGCCGCACACCATTAAGGACTTCACACTGAGCACATCAGGTAAACCCGGATCGGCACTCTATTTTGCACATAGCTTGCGATTTTCTCTTTATGATTCTGATAGTTGAACCTTCTTTTACTAGGTTCACTGGGCATTTCTCTATGCATCGGTACGTACATTTGTAGTTGATTGCCTGTGCTTTATGGAAATAATAGTTTTGGGGAACGATTCTCATGTTTTGGTTGTGGATTGTACAGACAAGTGGTATAATTTTTCATATGCATTTTTGCATATATTTATATAATTACTAGTGTCGTTTTCATACACATAGATTGATTTTTTACTACAAATCTCCGGGTGGCTATATATTTAGGACGCACATATCATTCATATCTTCCAAGGTAATGATATTTTGATATTTCTCTTTACAATATATTAGTTTGGGATAGCATTATTCCTTTATTGGATTAATTTTGACCATGATTTTTTCTTTTTTTATAAAGATGGATGAGATAGATTATCTGATGCATTATCATGGAGGTTTTACTTTGAGTATCAGAGCTAATATCATTTATGAAATATGGTGATAAGGTTTTGTCTTTTGCTTTAATTATAGGTACCGTATATACTCGCGTATAAGCCGAGTTTTTCAGCCCAAAAATTGGGCTGAAAAGTCCCCCCCTCGGCTTATACGCGAGTCAATACGGTCCCCCTCAAAGTTTGGCGCCCCCACCTCACTTGCTGGGCCCCCCCGCATGCAGCGCTGCGCATATACATTACCTGTCTAGCAGCTGTCACCCTCCGATGGCGGATCGCGGCTCCTGGGCTCCGGGCTCCATCTTCCTCTCTGTCTTCCTGCTTGTCAGGTGACCGGCCGGCGTCGCGATGACATCATCGCGATGAGCCCCGGTCACAAAGCAGGAAGACAGAGGAAGATGGAGCCTGGAGCCCAGGAGCCGCGATCCGCCATCGGAGGGTGACAGCTGCTAGACAGGTAATGTATATGCGCAGCGCTGCATGCGGGGGGGCCCAGCAAGTGAGGTGGGGGCGCCAAATTATGAGGGGGGCCCTGCTGGGGCCCTGTATACTACCACTGGGGCTGTATGTATACTACCACTGGGGCTGTATGTATACTACCACTGGGGCTGTATGTATACTACCACTGGGGCTGTATGTATACTACCACTGGGGCTGTATGTATACTACCACTGGGGCTGTATGTATACTACCACTGGGGCTGTATGTATACTACCACTGGGGCTGTATGTATACTACCACTGGGGCTGTATGTATACTACCACTGGGGCTGTATGTATACTACCACTGGGGCTGTATGTATACTACCACTGGGGCTGCTGTATACACCTCTGGGGCTGTATATACCTCTGGGGCTGCTGTATACTACCACTGGGGCTGTATGTATACTACCACTGGGGCTGTATATACCACTGGGGCTGCTGTATACTACCACTGGGGCTGTATATACCTCTGGGGCTGCGTGTATACTACCACTGGGGCTGTATATACCTCTGGGGCTGCTGTATACTACCACTGGGGCTGCTGTATACTACCACTGGGGCTGCTGCTGTAACACTGCTGGGGCCTGTATATACCACTGGGGAGGCTGCTGTATACCACACTGCTGGGGGCTGTATACCTGTGCTGGGGTCCACCCTCGGCTTATACACGAGTCAATAGATTTTCCCAGGTTTTGGGGGCAAAAGTAGGGGGGTCGGCTTATACACGGGTCGGCTTATACACGAGTATATACGGTAGTTTTTCTATTGAATATAGCATATGGTGGATCTGTAGTGTTTAACATGTAGGTAACATATATTATAATTTTTTTCTGTATCTGTCTACACATTCCACATAGTATTTTCTTCCTTTTTTCTTTTTCATTTTTCTTGAGATCCATCTTTGAATAAAAGGAAGCATTTCATATCTTGTGTACTAATGTATTTTGGAATATATTATTTGTTACTAAACATAAGTGATTTGTGTTGGATATAACTTTATGTAAAAAACTCCCCCCTCCCCTTCTTTCTGTTAAAATTATACTTTGTATTTTTGACTTTTGTATTAAGATTCTTGAAGAAGACCGAAAAGGTCGAAACGTTAACGTCAGTTTACAAATACTTGATGTGATACAGTAACAAATAAAAACAGGAGATTGTTTCTTTAAAATTACAAATTATTAGTATGCCTAGCTAATCTTAATATCTTAGCGATAACGCAAATTGACGCAACTTCCCCTTTTAAGGGGAGGTGATTTAGACGCCAAAGGACAAGTCGAAGTGCCGACCAGTACGAAACAGGCTGTGGTCTGTCCACGACCCCCCTCCCTGCATTTTATAAATGGAACCGGAGTGACACTAAATAAAAGATCAAAAGCACCATATGGGGGAGTGCATTTCTGTTTTACTAAGATGCACCCAATATCTTATTAGTGAGCACACCCAGGTGCACCTGCATAGCGCCTGACTGAACTGCAAACTCAGAAAGGAAAATCCCAAAGGGGCCAGTAGTGCCCGGTTATAGACTACTTATTGGTAAATAAGAATCCCAGAATTACATGCAACATTTCTCTAGTTCTGTTGGTCGCGGTTGACAGCAATTACCGGTTTGTAATTTTAGACGTTGGGTCCCAGGAAAGAACATCACTTTTTTCTTAATGGGTTTATGAGCAATGAGATAGGAGTCCCTCCACCAGATTCTACATACATCTGCTAGTGAACCAGATCCTTATGTACAGGTTGGGTGTAAAAAGGAGGACCAGCTTTTCAGTCTCTCCTGAAGACACCAATTGTCTTTACATAGAAAGTTTGTACTTTGAAAACATGGCAGAATTTTACATGTTTAATCCTTACAGATCTGGTAGCCGCACATTATGGGGTTAACCTAGGGCTTGAACATAGCTGTGAGGAGTGTTAGGGACCGGTGGTGAGTGAGGCTAAGAACAAATGGAACTGTGATTGACAAGAAAAGGCATGTGCAAGGAATGGAAGAACAAAGGCTTAACTGTTACGAAGGTGGCAGATCATCGAAGGGAAGTGTAGATCTCCTGCAATAAGGGTCAAGTTGAGAACCTATATTGGCCAGCCAAACAGGGTCCTATAGGAAAAATAGTGCCTGGGTGAGGACACTGGGTAAAAAGTTAACTACTTTGCTCCTTCCTTAAGGAGTCTTGTAAAGTGTTTGCATCTATAGCGCCACACATGGACCCATGTGGCCTTATATGTGGGAAGAATTAGGCAAGTCAACTTTGACCCTACTCCTTTGTCTTTTGTTGTCAAGGACAAAATACTACCTGTAACCCTCAAAGGAAACAGTATTGGCAAGAATGTAATATAGAATTAACGTTTTCCCCTGCTCACCAGTTTGGCTTTGTATAAGGAGGACACCGTTTACACCCTTCAATAAGGAAAACGAGCCATCATTTGTAAACAGGACGATACTTTAATAAGTGCATCAGAATGAGCAGTGGAGATCTCAGACTACGAAGTCCCGTCACACTCATACCTAAGCCCAAATTTTTTGTGGCATGCCCGGATAAATAAAATGGGGCCAAGTTACATGAGGACGAGGCCTTTCACCTGGCCCAACATATCAATAAGACGTTTCCACAGATATTGGAACCAACAATGGAGGGTCTAATTATCGGCTTACCGGGGCTCGCTGTCTGGTCAAGTGCACCTTTGGCATTTTGTTATCTAAATGGAAGATTTTGACGAGTGCAAGCAAAACGTCAGTAGCGTCATCCAAGCATGTGTGATCCTACATCATTTCACAGTGATCCAGGATTGTCCCGATTCTGGAAAACATCAGGCCTTAAACTGTAAACTGGCTCTAGGGTTATTCATTTTACTCATTTTGTTTTAATGTAGGCAGATTTTATTCACAGGGTAAAAAAAAAAAAAAAAAAAAATAGAAATCTGGACAATGGAAGGGACCAAATTCCCAAAATTAACATGGGGAACCTTCAGTAAAACTGGAGTAATAAGTCACCGTGCCAGGAGTAAGCCACATAACCAATTATATTGCAAACATCCCAACTATTTCTCTGACAGATTCTTCTGCTACTTGTTCTTTATCTCCCCACCTCCATTATGGTTTTTTTTTTAACTTCAACTTTTATGTACATAAGGATCTTTACATCATCTTTCATGCTATTCCAGTTTAAACTATATTGTGAATTTGCAATGCTAATGCAACATACATGTTTACCTTGCTGTTTCAATATTACCACCCGTGATTCTAGTTTAGCAGCACTTGTGATTTTAATCCTTCACCTTTGATCATCATGTGAAGTTAATGGATTTAAATGTAGTTTTCCTCTTCCTGGAGTGGCTTCTGACCTCAGTCCATGGTGGGTGGGGTTGACGGTTCAATCATAGGGCCAGTTGAGGACTTTAGGGCAAGGGTAGTGGTTCAGACCTCCTCACCAGAGGTACTTCTGAGAACAGGGTCAGAGTACATTCTCAGTTACCTGGTCTGCAATTCCATCCATTTTACTATTCTCTCATCCTCTATCCTATTTGTGACAGATCCCCTCACAAAAACTGCAATTTTTGGATATCTGTTTAAATCAGAGAAGGCATTATCATCAATACCTCATGTTATGTAAAAGCAACCGATATCTACCTTGATGGGGTTACTGGTTGAACTGAATTCCAACAAGATTAGAGAGATTGTTTTTTGTCCAACTTGCTGTCAAACACAATTTAAAGTAATGCTCTCAGCCGAAAAATTGGCAGAATAGGATTGTGAATTGGGGAGGAGATTGGATGCATGCGTGAAGAAAATCAAAGATGTCCATGCAAAGAAATATCAAAGACCTCAGAGACCGATACGAAGATTGGGTTGTTTCCATATATAGATCCTAAGTGACCAAAATTGACTAGACATCCTTGGCAATCTTTGGTGACATCTCTAAGTGATTAATCTGAGTCAACTGGCCCCGCTACTGGTACCCGCACCGGTGTGAATGGTGACAAATGGAGGAAGAATAATTCACAAAACTAATTGAAAAAAAAAAAAAAAAGAAAAAGCAAGATCTCCCTACAATACGAATAATCTGAAAGATAATACAGTAATCAATTTGAGCAAACATATATTGTCACCTTCTAATCTATCTTTGTTATCTAAAGGTTTATCGTACACATGTGGCCTTTAAGGATCTTCACTTATTCACACGGTCTCTGATGTTCAAAAAACTCTGAGAATATACATGGTTTTTCCTCAGAAGAGGAACAGGCATCGATAAAAGTATTGGATGACTTATCGAGTGAGCATAAGACATCCATTAGAGGATTCCCATGTGCATTAAACCACGCTCCAAAACCCCCCCCTCCCCCATTCACATGTTTCAAAGTTGATCTTTTTGTTCAACTAGTGACCAAAGATTTTGAGAGGATGTCCCGTAAAATAGTGAATGATAATCTATCCAGCATTGAACGAGATGGGTTACTCGAACTGAAGAATCTTCAAGATGTAGCGCTGAAGCCGGCAGATAAGGGTGGTAATGTCATTTGGCCAAAGGTTCTATATTTGGAAGTACACTGAGCTGTAGGCTGATTTTCTGCTAAGGGAAAAAAATAAAAATATTTAAAATCACATTTCCTAGCGAGTGTGACACGAGCCTAGTGTGACTGGGAGCGCAAGTGCGGACGGAAGTAAGTGTGTGACTTGTGATTCAGGACTTTGGATTCAGGGAGTTTGGAAGGGAGGAATTACTGAATTGCTGGTTGTATTTAATACTTTGCATTTCTTTTTACTTATCATTTCTGTCTGGTGCAATCCCAATTAGGAAATGAGCTCCATAATTTACAATGCCATTCAGTGTACATCTTGCCACAAGTATGCAATCCTTGACCAGCCGATTGAGGGTGCATACTGCTGTGTGAGATGTGAGTACGTTGTACATTTGGAAGCCCAGATACTGGATCTAAATGAACAACTGGCAACGCTGAGATATATAGACAATATGGAACGGAGTCTGCTGCTCACTGAACAGCTGCTCAATGGGATAGATGTGGGGGAGGATGGTAGTATGGAGCAGCAGGACAGTGAGGTAGCTAGCTGGGTGACAGTTAGAAGGCGGGGTAGAGGGAAGAGTGCCAGGGAGGCTAGCCCTGATCTGCCACACCAATAAATTTGCTATGTTGGCAGATGAGGGGGGTGTGAGTTCAGGTACAGCACTGCTGCAGCAGGGCATGACCTCTGAAAGCCAGAGGAGGGTCTGCTCCAGTAAGGGGGAAAACAGGAGAGAAGGGCAGGATAGACAGGTGCTGGTAGTGGGGAACTCAATTATTAGGGGAAGAGACAGGGCAATCTGTCACAAAGACAGGGATCGTCGAACAGTGTGCTGCCTACCTGGCGTTCGAGTCCGGCACATCGCTGATCGGGTTGACAGATTACTGGGAGGGGCTGGTGAGGACCCAGCGGTCATGGTGCACATTGGCACAAATGACAAAGTTAGAGGGAGGTGGAAGGTCCTTAAAGAGGATTTCAGGGAATTCGGCTGCAAGCTTAAGGCAAGGACGTCCAAGGTAGTATTCTCTGAAATACTGCCTGTACCACGTGCCACACCACAGAGGCAATGGAAGATTAGGGCGATAAATAAGTGGCTCAGGAATTGGTGTAGGAAGGAGGGGTTTGGGTTCCTGGAGAACTGGGCCGACTTCTCTGTTGGCTACAGGTTATATGCTAGGGACGGGCTGCACCTCAATGGGGAGGGTGCAGCTGTGCTGGGGGAGAAAATGGCTAGAAGGTTGGAGGAGTGTTTAAACTAGGGATTTGGGGGGAGGGTATTCATTGTACAGGAGGGGAAGGTAGTGTAAATAGTAACCTGGGCACAAGTAATAAAATTGGGGGTGGCATGGGGGGTGGGGTTAGAACAGTCAATCTAGTAGGAAGGAATAGAGGTAAAGAGAGATGTATAAAGTGCATGTTCACTAATGCCAGAAGCCTCACCAACAAAATGGAGGAATTAGAATTGATTTTGTTGGAAAATAATTATGACATGGTGGGGATTTGAGACATGGCTGGAAGAGAGCCATGACTGGGCTGTTAATTTACAGGGGAATAATTGTACGGTCATTTCTGAACAGACAGAGTGAGGGGGAGGTGTATGTTTATACGTAAAATCATCCTTAAAACCCATCCTGCGTGATAATGCAGGTGAATCTAATGGAAATGTAGAGTCCCTGTGGGTGGAGATAAGGGGAGGAGGAAAAAAAATAAATTACTGATAGGGGTTTGTTATAAGTCCCCAACAATAATGGAACAGGAGGAGAATATCCTCATAAAGCAAATAGATGAAGCAGCGACTCAGGGAGAAGTCATTACTATGGGGAACTTCAACTACCCTGAAATACATTGGGGAACATAAACCTGCAGTTCCAGCAAAGGTAATAAGTTTTTGACAATTATGAGACAATTACCTTTCACAACTGGTTCAGGACCCAACAAGAAGGGGGGCACTTCGGACCTAATATTAACCAACAGGCCGGACCACATATCAAATATACAGGTTGGAGGTCACTTGGGTAATAGTGATCATAACATAATACGTTTTTAAGTATCCTTTACTAAGATGTGTAGTAGAGGGGCTACAAGGACACTAAACTTCAGGAAGGCAAATTTCCAACGGTTGAGAGATTATCTTAGTGCAATAAACTGGGACGATGTCCTGAGACATAAAAGTACACAAAGCAAATGGGAGACGTTTATTAGCATCCTGAATAGGACCTGTGCACAATATATACCCTATGGGAAGAAGCATGCTAGAAATAAGAGGAAACCACTATGGCTAAATAAGGCTGTAAGGGGCGCAATAAATGACAAAAAGAAAGCATTTAGGGAATTAAACCAAGTAGGTAGTGATGAGGCATTAAATACAGAAAATTAAACAACATCTGTAAAAAGCAAATCAAGGAAGCAAAAAGATTGAGACAGAGAGACTCATTGCCAAAGAAAGTAAAAATAATCCCAAAATATTTTTTAACTACATAAATAGTAAGAAACTAAAAAATGATGGTGTTGGCCCCTTTAAAAATAGTATGGGTGAAATGGTGGATGAGGATGAGGAAAAAGCCAATATGCTAAATGACTTTTTCAACAGTATTTACACAAGAAAATCCCATGACAGACAATATGATCAGTGATATCAAAAACTCAATTAAATGTCACCTGCTTAACCCAGCAGGAAGTACAGCATAGTCTAAAAATCACTAAAATTGACAAATCCCCGGGCCCGGATGGGATAATTCCTGCAGCATTCTGGGGTTTAAGTACTGTCATAGATAGACCTTTATTTTTAATATTTAAAGATTCCATAATAACAGGGTCTGTACCACAGGACTGGCGTATAGCAAATGTGATTCCAATATTCAAAAAGGGGACAAAAACTGAACTTGAAAATTATAGGCCAGTAAGCTTAACCTCTACTGTGGGTAAAATCCTGGAGGGTTTTCTAAGAGATGCTATACTGGAGTATCTGAAGAAAAATAACCTCATGACCCAATATCAACATGGGTTTACGAGGGACCGTTCCTGTCAAACTAATCTGATAAGCTTCTATGAGGAAGTTCTGGACTGGACCAAAGAAATGCAGTGGATGTGGTGTATATGGACTTTTCAAAAGCTTTTGATACGGTGCCACACAAAAGGTTGATACATAAAATGAGAGCAATGGGGATAGGGAAAATTAGTGTAAGTGGGTTAAGATCTGGCTTAGTGATAGGAAACACAGGATGGTCATTAATGGAACACACTCAGAATGGGTCACAGTTAACAGTGCGGTACCACAGGGGTCAGTGTTGGGCCCGCTTTTTTTAATATATTATTAATGACCTTGTAGGGGGCATACAGAGTAGAATCTCAATATTTGCAGATGACACTAAGCACTGTAGGTTAATCAATACAGAGGAGGACAATTTTATATTACAGGAGGATTTATGTAAACTAGAAGCTTGGGCTGCTAAATGGCAAATGCGCTTTAATGGGGATAAATGTAAAGTCATGCACTTGGGCAGAGGAAACAAAAGGTATAATTATGTGCTTAATTGTAAAACACTGGGCAAAACTGTCACTGAAAAAGACCTGGGTGTATGGGTAGATGACAAACTCACATTTAGTGGCCAGTGTCAGGCAGCTGCTGCAAAGGCAAATAAAATAATGGGATGCATTAAAAGAGGCATAGATGCTCATAAGGAGAACATAATATTACCTCTATACAAGTCACTAGTGCGACCACACTTAGAATACTGTGTACAATTCTGGTCTCCGGTGTATAAGAAAGACATAGCTGAACTAGAACGGGTGCAGAGAAGAGCAACAAAAGTCATTAGAGGACTGAGGGGTCTGCAATACCAAGACAGGTTATTAGAGGACTGATGGGTCTACAATACCAAAACAGGTTATTAGAGGAATGAGGGGTCTGCAATACCAAGACAGGTTATTAGAGGACTAAGGGGTCTGCAATACCAAGACAGGTTATTAGAGGACTGAGGGGTCTGCAATACCAAGACAGGTTATTAGAGGACTGAGGGGTCTGCAATACCAAGACAGGTTATAAAACTTGGGGTTATTTAGCTTGGAAAAATGAAGGCTTAGGGGTGATCTTATAATAATGTATAAATATACGAGGGGACAGTACAGAGAACTTTCTAATGATCTCTTTACTCTTAGGCCCGAGACTGGGACAAGGGGGCATACTCTACGTCTGGAGGAAAGAAGGTTTAATCATAATCACAGACGTGGATGCTTTACTGTAAGAGCAGTGACACTATGGAACTCTCTGCCACATGATGTTGTAATGAGGGAGTCACTACTAACATTTAAGAAGATGCCTTTCTTGAAAACTAATATTACCAGGGAACTAGTCTGATTGCCATATCTGGAGTCAAGAAGGAATTTTTTTTTCCTTAATCTGGAGCTTAGTGTTCCCACATGGGTTTTTTTATGCCTTCCTCTGGATCAACATGTTACGCTACGGGTTGAACTAGATGGACTTTAAGTCTTCCTTCATCATTAAAAACTATGTTACTATGTAGATGCAGTACTCAGAAGGCATAGCCTTGTCATCCATCTGAATTGTGAATGAGGTTCCCATCCCATGGAGCGCTGATGCACTTCCGGTGAACGGATTACATGACATCTCTAACCGGAAGGGACGTGGGACGCTGTACTACATGCAGCCAATGCACCGGTACACAGTGCAGGGCAATGCAAACAGGTGTTTTAACTCCCAATTAGGTGGTGGTATATTTAAGGGGCACAATCGCATTCTGTGGCATTCCACCATAGAGGCTCATCAGTGGAACATAGCAGTATATACTAACGGTCTCTCTGTGCCCGATATACATCTCTGAATATATATGAGACAATCCTCCGTAAGATGACAATACACTGGGGTCTTGATAGCATGTAATATTTCCCTTCTAGATTTCTGGTAAGGTATCTAAGGCATATTCTCCATTACTGGCTTAGTTTGTGTGGGTCACAAATACTTCTTTATTGTTGATCCCTGGAACTCCGTTAATCTGATGACCCTGTGGAATCATGGGAGATTACTCTCCATACACAACAATCATTAATTGAAAAAGCCTTTTGCCAAAACCACTCATGTTCACCTATAGATCCAAGTCCATATTAACGGTTTAACTCTTGCGGTGTGAAGTCAATAAAGAGACTAATAAGCAGGTACCGGGCACTACTATAGACTATGGTTTCAGGAGGACATTCACATTCCCCGAAATCAGCACCTTAATCCTTCAGGAAAATCAGCTGTTAATTAAGAAACACGACACTAAAATTAGTGACACATCGACCTCCTGTGTGACCCCCTATAGTTTCACATATAGGTAGGGAAATAAAGGATAAATTGATTTCCCACCAATAATTTACCATCATTTGATTTGGAATGTCGGCATTTAGCTGTAGTTGTGAATGCCAAAATAACGGTCGAAAAACGCAGTAACTAACACTAATCTTAATGTTTTGGAGAAAGATAAAGCAGCGATGGTACCGACAGGAGTAATTCAGTGTTGAAAACTGAAAAATCTCTAAATCGAGATGAGAAAATCCTATATATGAATTATACAAAAAATTAAATATTTATGAATAAAGCAGTATATACAAACAAATTAAAATTATATATTTGGCATCACGCATTGTGATTTTCACCGGGAGGACTGGCATCCCTCTAACTGCCCCAGCCTATGGGAGGCTACCCCTCTGGATGCCGCACCCTGCAGGAAGACAGCCCTCTTGCTGCGGCAGCCTATGGTATGACAGCCCAAATGATGCCAAAAGACAAAGGAGAAGTGACGCCTAGTTTCCATCGGTTGCTTCTGCTGAGAACCGCCAACTCTTTACGCAGTCTATTTGCTATGGCATGGTAAGAAACCATCGTATTACACCCTTTGCCAATTAATGCATATCGATGGGCCAGATGGTAATCGGAGACAGACGGCTGTGGTTTTTTTTGTTCAGTCAGTCGTATATCCCTCACATGCCCAGTTTGCCATAAAGTGAGCAAATACCTTTCCACCCATCTCAAAAGAAAAGATCTTGCTTGAGGACAAAGAGTGACCTCAAGATAACAGAAGCCATGACTTCAGCCAAGAAGTAACTGTACCAGATTGCAGATACTGGTGCTACTATCCAGTACTGTACCATCAAGCCTCTCCATACCATGGAGGACACTCACATTTTTGGAACAATGTGGGTTCATTGTGACAGGCAAGCCCAGAACTGACTGTTCACAAATGCCATCTCTATTGGAGAGAGACACGGGGAGATGACGGACCACTTGCCGCAGACTAGCCCCTGCTCCTCGCCCCAGGATGCGATGGATTCACAGGTGGTGGATGATCTTGTCCCTGCGCAGACTCCTTGCGCCATGGAGGAAGACCGTTGCTCGATGAGCTACCATGGTAGAAGCTCGTGTGCACCTCTGACCACGAGAAGGCCCCAAATGCCAGCACACCATGGGTTCAGACCAGAGCTAGAAACCGCAGGGTTCCAAGGAAAGCCAACTTCTACAATCTATATTCATTGAATCACCCCATGCTTCAGGGATTTGCCTCTTCTCACCGACTCCCTCAAGGTACCAAACTGCCAGCAGGAGGTCTCAGACATAGCCAGATGTGTTTACTACGTGGACCCCAAAAGTGTCAGGTATCAGTATCTTACAAGACCTGAAAAGGTCCTGGACTTCTTTGCTAAATTTAGCAGCTTGTCTTTCACACAGACCTGTGCTTTGTATGATGAAGCATGTTCAGAGATTTACAACTTCTCAAATGAGCGGTGATCTGAGCGTAAAAACCCCCAAGCTGTACAGAGCCTGTGAGGTTTTTTTTTTTTTTAAATGTCACAGCAGAGTTGAGTAAAGCACCATACAAAGGCTTATGCAGAGAGAAGGTTGAAAAGAGGTACCACTACCTCATGCAGCCTACCATGTGCCCAAATGACTGCAGAAAAATGCTGGATGTGGCAAAGCCAACCTTCCTGAGGTGCGTCGATGAGGTCTGTGGGAGTAGATCGCTTGCAGCTGGAATGCAAGTCATGAACTACATCCAGGCCCTGCTTATCCTTAAACACCTACAGAGACCAGGCGTCATGCAGAATATGACTGCAAGTAGGCACTGTGTTCGGGCACAGCAAAACCTGGAATTCCCCTCTTTCACAGGATGTTTGTTTCGCAGGTTTTATTGTGTTTTTTTTACCTCTAGATCAGAGTGGAATGGCAAGACCTCTTACATGCAGCAAGGCATTCGCAAAGTTATCATTGGTGTGGGGGGCTCAAATGTGTGACACAACTCAAGCAGCCTCATTCGTCCTCACCAAGGAAGAATCAGTAAGTTTAAACAAGGTTTACCAAAGTAGGCCTTCTGGCATAACACATTTCACCGCTTTTTTCAGTGGTTTCAGGTTTACAAAGAATTAGTCAGCCCCAATTTTATCCATGGCCTTAGGAACATCAGTCCTTCTTTGTGTCCAGCAGGGGTAAGGCCAATGTAAATGCAACTGTTGAGCTCAAGCGTTATCACGAAAGGTAAGCTCACTCGCCAAGCCAGCTTGGATGCCAAATGCGAAAGAACAGGTACTAATTCACTTTTACTTTAACAGTTACCACCTTCCAAATATAACATGTATGAGAGACGTGGACGCTGTCACGGTATACCGATGCAGAGAAGCACTTATTCGCTAGGTATCTGGCACATTCAAACACCATAGCTGAAAAAAGTGTACCGGGAGAAGACTCTCGAAGACATGTGCAGCGCCCATGAGCTGGTTGTGGATTTGGGGGAGAGTGATTGAGCCACCAGTCAACAACCAGAACTCTGAGGAAGAGAACCACGCCCCCCGCTGACCTCCGCAGCCGGGCAGGGAGGTCATTGAACAACGCTTATGCCTCCTTTGGTTATAACTACCGGGCAACTCTTAAAGCCCCAGATGAAGCTTGTGCCTCTGCTCTGCTTCTGTTCAAAGCTGACACCCCATAAAGGAAAAACATGCTTAGTTGATGAGCAGTTTGAGGGCCAAAGACCAGCAGCCGTACGGTCAGGGGGCTGATCAGGTACCTGTGCGTACGTCCATCGGCCACACGCCCTGGAGTTTTCCTCCCCCTGCGCAATAACACAGAGAAGACATTTAGGGTCCAAGTTTGGGATCCAGTAGCTGTACGGTCAAGAGGTTTATCAGGTCCCGTGAGTACGTCTGTCGGTCCCATGTCTGGTGTTCCAGTATCATGCTGTGTGTCCCGGGAGGGGGGATACTCTGGGAGAACCCTCGAGGGAAGGAACAAAAGCTTGTCTCAAGGGAGGACTTTCAAAAGATCATAGCGAGGGTAGCTGCTCTGCTACGTACGAAACCCAGACAGAGAAGCAGATCATCTGCAAGTGGTTTAGAACCAGGTTCCCAGAAAACCTTGCAGTGGACTTCGGGGAGAGAGGCGGCACAGCTTCCGACCACTGTCTGGTCCATGAGGCATGCTACATTACTCACCGGGGAAGAACATGGGCCACCCAGCTATCCCTGGCCAGGATGGGCTCCTTGGCACTGCAGTATCATCACATTCAAGGGGAGATTCTGACTTAAGGTACAGTTACACAGCACAATATTGTGCCCGATATCGCTCCTACATCACGGGTTCAGCGACGTTGAAATGACATCGTAAATCTGTTGTTGTGTGCAACACCACGATAGGACACCGATAAATTGTTAGATCGCAGTTGACAGAATTATGAACATGTTGTCAAATCAGACGGTCAGTCATGCAATCTGCTTGCATCGTTGTGTGTGACACCGTGATAACAATCTCCTTAATGATTTCGTCTATTCACAACATTGACCAGCATTGTTCGCTGGGTTGTGCAAACTATACCTGCTGGCAACATCGTTGGTGCGTCATCAACGATATTTATACGTGCGACACCTCCCGTGAGATCGTAGGAGAGATAGTTAGGTATTTTGTGCTCTCCCCACCGCCGGTATGTTAATTATGCACACCCATATTTTCGCGTCCTATCGCCTTTACCGCCCCCTTGCAGCACGCACAGTCTGCTCTATAGCACGCCCATATGGGCATGCATAACTAACACGCCAGCGGCGGGGAGAAGCACAAAAGACCGCCTTTTGTGGCTTCACATATAATGAGAAGCTGCAGATCCACAGGTAAAAAAAGAACTTTTATAAACTTTACAATAGCGCTTTATGGACACAAAGGGATGGATAGAAATGGATTACAATGGCGCAGGGACAGGTTAAAAGAGCCTGTGGGCTCATTTTTTGAGGTTCGGTTCCCTTTAAATTATTCTTGCAGTTTTTAGTTTCTATAGTGTACGATATTGGGATTTCTCCCTACTTGAGCACCCAGCACGATTTTGGGAGGGCCACATGTCCGTAGCTATATGGAGAAACAGAAGTAACCATGGTGTGGTGTGGAGGGTAATTCAAGACAAAAGAAATGTTAGGAAGGTAGAAGCTGAGGTTACCAAAGCCAGATTACAGGTAAATGCTGAAGAGTTTAACTGAGGGACCAGAGAGTGCACATCTCCTCCTATAGAAGGCTAGTATGAATGGTGCGGACATGGACGATATCAATGCTGACTGATGGCTAGTGCCACGTAGGGTAGACATGAGAAGTTACCCTGAAGTAACAGCAGAGTAGGGCATGTCTATCATAGTAAACCAGACTGACCCGTGACGTTAATACCCAGGGAACAGTGAGACATCAGACCCTTCCACCCACCTTCATCACTGGTGTGATTTAAGTCTAACTGCAACGGAAGAGCCGTACCGTACAAGAATGGTAACTGCCTTGTGAGAGACCATCTGTAGACTGCCGTAAGGAAAGTGACCAAATGTTGGAACCGCGCCTTCAGTAAAGTGTGTGCAGTTTTGAATGTGTGTGGACTTGTCTTTAATAACTGAGCGTAGATCTGCAGAGTCTGAATGGGACAATGAAGTTGGATCATGGCCAGGAAGAATTCCTACCACCAGGTAAAACCTCCACCACCCCAATCACCTGTGTCTGTAGCGGAGGGCCGGGACAAGCTGAGGGAGAGTAGTGAAGTCCTCACCCGTGACTACCACCTCCCCCGGTGAGCAAATTACAAAATGATAAAACCTATTATTTTGTCCAAGGTGGAGAGTTACTATAATTCCATATCTTTCGTTGAATAAATTTATCTGCAATAGTGAACATATCTAAAATAAAAAGGACCCAATAGATCGTTAACAACGTTTAAGATAAATTAAAAACATTTCTTCAATATCAGTATTGATGCCCAGATAGAACCATTAGAAACTGTACCCTGATACTCGTACCCTCGCTTCTCACCACTACCTACACAGCGGAGGTCGGCACCCTCTTGATACGCCTGTGGTGCCCCCGCTCACCGTAGACTCTCCCTCTCTCTCCCTTATATGTCCCTTTTCTATCCAAAATTACAACTTTATATAAGCAAAAATGTCTTCTCAAATCAAAAACTCCATTATTAAAAGGATCCGTGCAATGTGTGCACTAAACTAGTTTGTAGCCGAACTTACTACAATGACATAAATAGATAATTATCGGACCAGAAAAAGCCTATATTGATATCAATAGATTAACCTAGATAATGTAATGCATAAGTTGTATCACAGCTTACATGTTATTAATATGAAAGGTCATATAGATATACAACATCCTCAAAAAAGTGTATAAGGGATAGGGTATCCCTGATGAAGACGCCAGGAGGGCGTTGAAACGCGTTGGATGAATAAAGGAAAAGGTTTGTTTTGACACCGGCTCCCTTGCATGTTTTACACGCGGAAATCTTGGCAGCGCGGACTGTGATACACCTCCTTCCCTCAAGCATTTTGATGTCGTTTCCGTAAGTGGAAACCGGTGGAAGTCCAGCAGCAGCCATCCAGGAATTTGTCCTACCAGGCTTACTAACCAGTTGTGGGGATCACAACTGACATAGGTGAGTGGCTTTTGTCTCACCTTACGGTTCTAGTGTCTAGTGATAGGGGCACTATTGCGCCTTTGTCCCCCCCCCTTTTTTCTCTCATAAGGGATAGGTTGGATCACACCTCAAAAATGCATCAAACGTATACCATCTCCCATTAAGGATATATACAAAGCCGCAGACAAGTGCAAAAAAGGCGCCCCTCAGGGTAGTGGTCCAATATGGCTTAATGAGTTTTCCCTGTGCTTCATCAGATGATCAGTTTGGGGATAGAAAAATGTGTCCAAATGTTAATTGCAATGTGGGTTTATATAGGCACAGGATATCCTATACCATGAGGTCCCATATCCTGACCCAGAAGTAGAAATATATTTGCGGGGAATGAGGTGTATTGTATAATCATTTCTGGTATATTACCATGTACAACCTCATAGTGGATGTACATTGCACCAATATCACTTGTTATCCTCCTTTCCAATGCGGTGCCCAAAGTGGAACACATTTTCGTATATATACCACTAGACTTATACATTTAAAACCCATCTTAATAAAAGTTAACGATCTATTACGTCCCCTTTTTTGGGATATGCCTACATAAATCTCACCTTATGTTCTTAGTTTATATGCATTTTGTATAGATTCTCTTGATAAAGGCGATACTAGTCAAAACATTGGGAGATATGTCATTATCTCGACAAGTCAAATACCATGAAAAACCTTGTATTCCAAAATCATCCAAGTGTTTCCTCTTCAGTGACTAAAGGCGAGTAATGGGCAACTAACAAGTCATGACCTACACACTGCAACTAGGGGTAATGGACTCATGTAATGAAGAGGGGGCAGAGAAGTAGAAGGTGTTTCTAGAATGTTTGTAATCCCGATAGCGGTAAGTAAAGCAATCAGAGAGGGGAAGACTTTCCCCGAGTACGGTTACTGCAGAGATACAAGATCAAACCTTTCATTAATTGTTGGTCTTAAGATGAGGTCAACAAAGCCACTAACATCTGTGGTTTAGAATATATTGGCAAGACAAAATTTAGAAGGGTTGGAGAACCCTTGTGATATCAGGAAAATGAACTTAATGCATAAGGGATACATCTCTGTAATAGATTTCATGTGTAGTGATGAAATGGAGACCTCCCCACCCCAAGGAGGAAATTGGAATACATTTGATTTTGCATTGCATAAATTAATGGACTGATCGCTTGAAAACCACCTCACTGATAAATATGGAAGATATTAATCCACCATACACCTCCATATATTTCTCCAGAGTGTTTCATTGTAAACCCAACCCCGGCCGACAAAGCAGGAAACCTTGTCGTGGTGGAGTCCCAATGTCTGCCCTCTGTGTACACAGAGGCGGAGAAGGGACCAGGCCAGGGCCCATCAAATGAATGACCGTTTCAAGGAACATGGGCTCGATGGCGGTGCTTTGACCTCATGATAAAGTAGATATAAAAGATGCACTCAATTCCACCAGGTATGAGTGCATCTCGAAAAATATATTGAGACGGCATTAATTCCTCGGGGATTAAGGATAACTGTTTCCCTGGTTTCCTGAAGAGGATAAATTGTAAAAAAAAAAAAAAAAAAAAAAAAAAAAAAAAAAAAAAAAAAAATCACAATTCTGGGGAGGACGCGCTGATATAAGGAGTAACACTGGATCTAGTTCATGTTCAAACTCCCTACAGTCCTATTACTCTGCAGCTTCAGGAGACGGCCCAATGGTAAGACCCTCTGGAAAAGGGGTTGAGGAAGTTCCCCTTCCCTAACGCAATCAAATGCGACGAGAGACAAAGGCAGCTCTAAATATATTAAATTCACTCGGTAGTTTGTGCCCAGTTCAGTTGAGGTACTCTCAACTTTCTCCAATTGTTGCTGACCAAGTTACACCACAAGAGACCCTCACCACATGGTCTACAGAACAGATGAAAGGGAAACACTGGATATCCTACAAGAATTCCGAGATGAACAGGAAATTGACCAACCAGGTAGGTTTCCTCAATTGTGCCTAGATCTATGAAGTTTACCCCATTTCCCCTCTGTCCGGCCACAGAAATTGACACAAATGGTCACAGATGACCAAGAAGATTTCAACAAGGCGCGGATTTGACAATTAACTCTTGGCAAAGAATAGCGATCCATGAGTTAGAGATGGATGATGTAGTCATCAAGGCAGCGGACAAGGGGGGGAAATACTGTGATCTGGCACAATTGCAAATATGAAAAAGAAGGTTATGAGAATTGAAAGCCACAGATACATATTCAAGATTAGATTGAATCCCTTTGCTGGCCTTATAGATCAACTCATGGGATTTTAAGTAGAGCCATTGATGAGGGGGATCATCAGTAAGAAGGTATTAGAATGAAGGTTTATCTGTGGCATACCCCAGATACCCACTCTTACACTTGCTCCTAAAAATTAAGAACCCGTGAATCCACCTGGCCATCCGATAGCGTCCAGAACAGATGGGTAAGGTGATCCCATTTGTCGTTTTGTTGTCTATTACCTCAAACCAGTGGCGTAGCTGGCCTGCTCCGGGCCCGGGGCGCTGGCCCCCCTGCCCCCCCGCCAGATACGCTACTGGTTAAAGGGCCTATTTAGTTGTGCAATTTTTTTTTATTTATTATTTTCTTTTCATCTTTTAAAACCAATACATTGAAGGCAGTGGCGTGGCTGGCCTGCTCCGGGCCCTGGGGCAACATCAGCACCCAGGGGGTGCAGGCAGAGTGATGTGAGGACCGGGGGGGGGGGGGTGCTGGCTGAGAGATGTGAGGAGGGGGGCACACTCACCGCGGCTGCCGTGCGTCTGCTGCAGGAAGAGAGGAGGGGCGGGCAGAGGTGCAGGAGGACAGGAAGTCCAGCACGGGGCCCCTGCCCCCTCGCTAGCTATGCTACTGGTTAACGGGCCTATTTAGTTGTTGTGTAATTTTTTTTTATTATTTTCATCTTTAAAAACCAATATGTTGAAGGCAGTGGCGTAGCTGGCTTGCTCCGGGCCCTGGGGCAACATCAGCAGAGATATGTGAAGACCAGGAAGGGGGTGCTCGCTGAGAGATGTGTGGACCGGGGGGGGGGGGGGGGGGGGCAGGGGGGAGATGGGTGCTGGCAGAGAGATGTGAGGGTCGGCTGCCAGCACAGGGCCCCCCCCGCTAGCTACGCTACTGCCTCAAACCTTTGGTTGAGACATTACCTTCACACATAAAGGACACAATGGATGTTAATAAAATTGATGGGGTCTTTGCTGAAAAGGACAATTGTTACTGCTGACGTGGCATCCCTCTACACCTGCATCAATCATGATACAGATGTGGAGACTGTCCACTATCTGGAGAAAGGTGACAGACGGCCGTTTATACTAATTGATTTTTAAAGCTCCTCAGATTTGCCCTCAATTTTTTGCACTTTTACAAGATGGCTATTTACAATGACCGAGCACGGCAATGGATGCAGCTGGTGCATCTTCATATGCAAATCTGTCTGGGATACTGGGTGAGGGATATATCTGTAGGTGCCGAGCCCAATGTACACATGCAGCGCTGGCTACGCGATATAGTTCATCTAAAACAGACTGCACATTTGTTTTTAAATATCCTTTTTCCCCCTCTTTCCTCTATGCATTATATAAAAACTCCACGTCGGGATACTTCTTCCTTTAGTATCACAACAGTCCAGGAATTAATATAAATCCATTAATGAGAAACTCGTTTTCAATATCTATAAAGGAAATCATGACAATTAGATATTTGTCACAATTATTTCTGATATTTATATCTATGTATATCTTCTAGAACCATCAAAGGAAAATGGGATTATCAACCAAGAAATAGAATACCTCCCTGTAGATAAATGACAGGGGTTCTGGGGTTATGTTATTCCCAAAGTCCATAAGTCCCTCACTGACCTACCTGGGAGGCCCATAGTGTCCGGGGTGGGATCTGTGACAAGTCAGATAGGGACATTTGTAGACAGGATATTGAGTCCAATAGCCGAAGGATACACCTTCGTATATAAGAGATGGACATTTTCTGCAAGTGTTAAGAGGGGTAGAATTGCAGGAAGAGGTAATTGTCGCGTCATTTGATGTGGAGTTATTGTATACATCAATACGTCATGACTATGGTTTATATGCGGTAAAGAAAAAATTAAAATATACAACATATAGTGATGGCTTCCAACAACTGGTGATATCTACTTTTTTTATTCAAATGCGCGGAACCGCTATGGCGCCCACGTATGCAAACATTGTGATGTCAACATTGGAGGAGGTCATCTCTGTATCCCACCACTATGACAAAGTGATTAAGTGGTGGAGGTACATAGATGACATCTTCCTCCTGTAGAGGTACAGAAATTGAGTTCGAGTGTTTTGGAATTCCTTAACTGGATTAATGAAACAATTAAGTTCACGTTGGTATGTTCAAAAGAAAAAAAAAATACAATTTAGTTGATAATGAGAACTATTGATCCATACTCATCTCTGCCCTACGCTCCTAGATGTGACCGCTGTGGAGTGGCAGTGGCGGTTGTTCCCGATGTGCACATGCGCGGGTACCATGGTGACACGTCCCTGGTCCCGCGCATGGGCACGGTGCTGCACCAGGCGGCATGTCACTTCCGGCGTGAAGCACGTCCAGTGAACGTGGAGAGCGCCACAGCTGTGGGAGATGAGGGTAATATGGCCAGATATAAAAAGTAGCGACTAACTAGGGGTCAGTGCGGACTATCCCCTTGAGGAAGCTGGTGCCACTTTGCAAATACCAGTGAAACACCGCGTTAGGGCAACTTTTCTGGAGACCACTGATCCCCCTATGAATAGGGAGCACTTGCAATAGACTTAACATGGGTATGAATCTCAACTAACTTTTATCCTTTTGTATATACTACTTGCTGACCTTGTTTGATATATTTCCTGTTATTTGATTGGTGACAATTGTGCCAAATAAGAACTGTCAATTATAAAACAAATACTGTCTTATAAGGGTCGGTATAAATGAAAATATTTGGTAATCACATTACTAATATTGGAACATATTATACCAATCTGTCTTATTGACAGTGGTATATTGTATCGTATGCACTTGCACTTTATTGTATTCTGTATATATGTTGAGATATCTCCTTTGTACAAATCATGGTTGATTTAATATGACTCCGCTGTTCTGTTTATACATTATATGGGACATATGTGGTCACCAATTGTTCTTAAATATTGTACCGTCTGTACACTTTACGATTTTGTCCACACTAAGTTTACACACTTTTTGCATGATACTCATGATTCTCTTGTGATAAGTATAATGGAGTATTTTATTGCATACTTGGGACCCTTCAATTGAACACAATGTGGGGGGACCTTATTACTGTAAGATTCCAGTCTGGACTGATTTTGATTGTTTCTATGGTCTCCACAGCAGGTCCTAGGGTCGGTATGACCTTTCGTGCATGCGATGAAGCGTGGCAACAACTGCTGGACAACGTCCTTGACGAGGACTGTGGGAAGGTCGGTGCGGTAGGGGCAGATCAGCAGCTTGGACCTACTATTTTAAAGTATAAGGATTTGTTAAGGAAAAAGAACTTGAACCTGGTGGAACTGAGCCTTTCTTGAAAAAGATCTAATCCCACGCGGCTTATGCGTTCATGTTTTTCCTTCATATGAAGTAACGGACAACGACTTAACTCCAATGGGAAACCCTGTCCACCGAGTGTTTTAGTAGGGCAAGGAAGCCCCTAGGAGACTAAAGCACAACTCTATTAAAAGAGATGGAGACAGAGGAATTGGAGGGAGTTATCAAAGAAAAATGGACGCCCGAAAAATGGACAAAATTTTGTTCCGATATGGAAAAAGAAACTAGCAAGTGGGAGAAGGAGGTGAGGGAATACAAAATGAAAATCTTACCCGTGACTATCAGGATCTAGTTAATAATCGGGTTTATAAATGGAAACAAAGTACCAAGAGGGAAACCCAAAAAACCAAAGAAACCAAAAGACCCTGAGGCTCCTGTTCCCCCACCTAAATCTCCATCTATACAATCTTTAACATCTGAAGGTGAAAGCTCCGCTGTGGAGTCAGTGGGAGGAAGCAATTGGGAACCAAATGTAGGCATTAGTTCTCAGAGTGGAAAGACTTGTGTTCAAGTTGGAGGAAGATCACCACCCGTTAAAACCAAAGAGGGTCGAGTACAGCCCCAGGTAATCTATCCTCTCGAACTCTTACTGGTCCTCAGCTAGAGCTTTTATCTAAGGGTTTAACATTTTGTCCTACAACCTCTTAATTCTTTTCTAGCTTTAAAGGACATCCATCTTTTTACTAGGAAGCTAATTCTTAAAAGACTCCATCATAAAAATCCAGGAACCCAATTGGACTCTACTATGGAAAGGGAGGTGGTGCAAGCCCTAGAGGAATTGATCAAGGAACAATCTGCGGAAATAACAGGTGGGTTCCCTAGACCGCTACTCCCGAGGTCTACAAAATTCTCCCCCATTATCCCTAGGCCCTGCAATTGAGATTTTCTTGAGGCTAGTCATTTCTGACTTCAAGATGATCTCCACTAGACGGAGATCTGATAATCTGACAGTCAGAGTGATGCTTTAACTCAGTTGCAGGAAATGAAGGATGTCCTGTTTAAACCTGCGGACAAGGGGGAAAATATAGTGGTATGGCCTTTACAAATGTACAAGAAGGAGGCATTATGTCAACTTAGGGATAAATCTAATCAAAAGTTAGATTATAGTCCTTTACCCTCATTTAGTGCTGCATTGAACTTGATTCTGATACGCGCATTGGATCAGGGGATCATAAATAAGCAATACGAGGGGTTCCTGGTTAAGTACCCAAAGGTGCCCACATTCTACCTCCTCCCTAAAGTCCACAAAAATGCCCTCAACCATCCGGGGCGCCCGATAGTGTCCGGGATTGAGGGATTGTGTGACCCTATATGTAAATTTATCGATCACCATTTAAAACCATTGGTCGAAACACTACCCTCATACGTTAAGGACTCTATGGGTGTCCTGAACAGGGTTGATGGCATATTTGTGGACGAGGATTCCCTTCTAGTCACCATTGACGTCGAGTCATTGTACACTTGTATTAATCATAAGGACGTATTGCAGGCGGGCCGTTTCTTCCTGGAGGCTGGATCAGCTCTCTAATGACATTTCATACTCTTTGCACTGACCTATAATTTCTTTGCATTTAACGTAATACGTTGTATTTACAAAAACGCGGCACTGCGATGGGTGTGGCCTGTGTGCCCGCATACGCCAATCTTTTCCTAGGATTTTGGGAACGGAACATCTTTGGCGATGGGGGCGTGTCGGCGCAGTGCTGGCTTCGATATATTGATGACATCCTTATTATATAGCAGGGCACAGTGGAGCAGTTCAACACCTTTGTGAGTCGGCTGAATGAAAAGGTGTTTAATATCAAGCTGACGCACAGGGTGAATAAGAAGAAAATTGATCTTTTTGGACATTGAGATCTCCATAGATGAGAGGGGGGGTGTCCAGACTGATGCTTTTCGTAAGGAGACATCAGTAAATGCTTTATTACATACGACATCTGGACACCACCCCTCCATGATACGTGCCATCCCGACTAGCCAGTTTCTACGGATGAGACGGATCTGCTCATCAGAGTCCAGATTTGTATATCAATCTGATGATCTCAAACAGCGATTCTACGACAGGGGCTATAGCCGGAGGATGGTGAAGGCTGGGTACCAATGGGCCAGAAATACCCCTAGAGACACTATTAATTCATTTTTTGGTTTATACCTTAAGTGAACCCCCAATAAGATATATAGGTACATATAATCATGAGTGGGGTACGATACAGTCTGTTGAAGAAACACTGGTCTGTGTTGAAAACTGACCCTATACTTTGAGTGCATCTCGGATAATCCTTTAATGGCCCCCAAAAGATCAAAGAATTTATGGGATTGGCTTGTTCATAGTCCTTATATACCTCTTCTGACCAACCCCTTTAAAACTGGAGGACCTGACTTGGGGTGCTTTCCTTGTGGTCATTGTGTAGCCTGCCCCAATGTGATACGAGCAAAACCCTTAGACTCATCTGAAGGCCGTCAATTTGAGATTAGACAACGTATGTCATGTAGTTCAACTCATGCTTTTTATTATGCAACATGTAGTCCCATGATATACGTGGGCCTGACATCCCGGGAACTCTGGAGAAGGGTCAGAGCATGTTCAAGGCATTGAGGAGGCTAGAGATATAGAAGATAACACCGTTCTAAAGACAATTCCATGTCACTATAAAGTGTCTAGGGTTGCAGTCATGATATTCTTTAAAGCTAGAGCTATTGACATAAGAGGTGGCATTAGGGGAGGGAATCTGAAACGCCATTTGGCACAAATTGAAGCCAAGTGGATTGTTTTGTTAGATACCATGCCCCAAAAGGTTTTAATGAGTCACTGTCTTTCGGATCTTTTCTCTGAGCTGCCGTTATTGCCCATACTGGACGACATTCGGTTGTACATTTTCTGATTTTAATTTGGTTTTTGTCCATTTTTATATTTTGCCCCATAGGATCTCTGTCTAAGACCAAGAACCTTTATTGGGTCATGATTGGAGTCCAGGTAAATATTGATGGACTTTCATATCTTCAATTTATCCGGACATACTGGCTTGCATGTTCATTGTTTGTTTTTTGTATATACACCTGTGCATGTTAATATCTTAAGGTACCTTTGCACGCCGCTACCGCGGGTTAGAAACCACTGGGTGTCAGAGACAATTGTATCTTGCACCGCCAAGCGGCGTGTAAATAGGGTTGTTGCCACCGTTCCCTGTCGACACCTGTTTTTGAGCACTGCTCAAAAACAGGTTGGTTTCAACCCGATGGTAGCGGCGTGTAAAGGAGGAACAGGAAAGTTTTTGCATCACCTAGTGTATCCCTGGGGCGTGCCACATAGTCATGGATACCACACCCCATCAGCGATCATTGGTGGAGGCTCCTGTGTTACGATTGGTTGTTCCTTCACAGGGCACCATATTTAAAAAGCTGGCCATTCATAGTTTTCATTTGTAATAGCGTCATGTATTAGCCAGCCTTCCTGCGCTGGCTGGCCAATCATGACGCTATGGCATTGTCCAATCAACGCTTTAGCGTCACGTAATACACAACTGTGTAGCGGCGTGTAAATAAGGGACGCTGCTCTACAGAAGGTAACCTGCGGCACCCGTCGGTGCCTCCAGGGATAGAAAAAAAACCTTCTGTAGAGCACTTTGTAGCGGCGTGTAAAGGCGGTATCGAGTACAGTTAGAGACCGTTGGAACGTGCTCATGCACTTGAAACACCCGGTTGTTTCTAACCTTCTGTAGTGGTGTGTAAAGGTACCTTTAGCGATGACGCAAACTAAATCACCTCCCCTTAAAAGGGGACGTTGCGTCAGACACCTTAGGACCATTCAAAGTGCTGACCAGTACAAAACAGGCCGCTGTCAGTCCACCCCCATCCACCCTGCATTTTATACATGGAACTGGAGTGACACTAAATAAAAAGGTCAAAAGCACCATATGGGGGAGTGCATTTTTTCTGTTTTACTAAGATGCACTCAATATCTTATTATTGAGCACACCCAGGTGCACACTGCAATCTCAGAAAGGAAAATCCCAAAGGGGCACGTAGTGCCCGGTTATAGACTTATTGGTAAATAATCCCAGAAATACATGCAACATTTCTCTAGTTCTGTTCACGGTTGACAGCAACTACCAGTTTGTTATTTTAGACGTTGGGTCCCATGAAAGAACTTCACTTCTTTCTTAATGGGTTTATGAACAATGAGATAGGAGTCCCTCCACCAGAATCTACATAGATCTGCTAGTGAGCCGGATCCTTATGTACAGGTTGGGTGTAAAAAGGTGGACCAGCTTTTCAGTCTCTCCTGAAGACACCAATTGTCTTTACATACAAGGTTTGTACTTTAAATACATGGCAGAATTTTACATGTTTAATCCTTACAGATCTGGTAGCTGCACATTGTGGGGTTAACCTAGGGCTTGAACATAGCTGTGAGGAGTGTTAGGGACCGGTGGTGAGTTAGGCTAAGAACAAATGTAACTGTGATTGACAGGAAAATGCATGTGCAGGGAAGGGTAGAACGAAGGCTTAACTGTTACGAAGGTGGCAGATCATTGCAGGCAAGGGTGGGACTCCTGCAATAAGGGTCAAGTTGTGAACCTATATTGGCCAGCCAAAACAGGATCCTATAGGAAAAATAGTGCCTGGGTTAGGATACTGGGTAAAAAGGTAACTACTTTACAAGACTCCTTAAGGAAGGAGCAAAGTGTTTGGGTATAGCATCTATAGCGCCACACATGGACCCATGTGGCCTTATATGCAGGAAGAATTAGGCAAGTCAACTTTGACCCTACTCCTTTGTCATTTGTTAAGGACAAAATACTACCTGTAACCCTCAGAAAGGGAACAGTATTGGCAAGAATGTAATATAGAATTTGTAACATGCTTCTGTGGCACCCTGGCACCTGTTGGGCACCACAGAACCCTTGGGGCACAAATGGAGTAAGTAACAGCAAAGCAAACCCACAACACAACAACACCTTCGAATACCTGGTTTCACCCCGAGCCTCTAGGGGGAGCTCCACTGGTCACTTTGAGCCAGTTCCCCCTATAAATAGAGTCTTGGAGGGAGAAACACCAGAGTGTGCAGACGCTAGGAGAGCTGCAGGGTGTGTGTGATCTCCACTCTGAGACACACTAGGCCCAACCAGTCATCCAGCCAAGTTAGGAAACCCTTGCAATTGGGGTTAGAGGAAAAGGAGAAGCACCTCTCAGGGACACCAGAGTGATCATAACTCTGTCCCTTAATAACCGGTTACTGGAACCAAAGCTGTGGAAGCTACATAGCCACTGCAGCGAACCAGCATACTTCACAGGGAGTCTAGCCCCCTGTTCACCTGTCGCACCTACCAACGAGAGCCCAGGGAAGAAGGTAGAATTATCACCCTTTTACAGTGCCCTCAGTGCTGACAACCAGGTGAAATCCGTTCTATTGAACATACTGCCCGGTCCGGCTGGATTCCACATCCACCCGACCTTAGCACCAGAGGTATAGAGAGAAGGAAGCCTACACAAACTGCTTGCTGTGAATCTCCAGGATTGCTAAACTTCACAAACCCGGTCTGGCGTACCTGAAAACCACCAGTAAAGGTACTAGAAAGACTTTGGCGTGTGTGTTTGACTCCTGGGCCTAACAGCAGCATTACCGCAGCTGCCTCACAACATCTTGCGCAGCTCCCGGCTCCGGGGACTCCCGCTCATCCTGTGGGGAGCGTCCCATCTAGCCGTTTAATATCCCCCGGAGAACCCGCAGCGCTGGTAAAGTTACCAGAACAGCCGCAGGTGGCGTCACGAAGACAAATCACCCCTACTGTTCCGCCATTTCCCCTTTTGATCTGGACCACTGGGCCTACACCACCGCAGGCGCGGTTCCGTGACTGGAGGAGAATCAACGCCCGCTCCGTGTACCCCCGGCTACGGCGAGTCAGAATTTTGCGTCACGAACAGGATTAACCCTTTAATCTGTTTCCTACAAGACGTCTTCAACTTTTGATCTGCACTCCATAGTGCCCGGCTACCGGCAGGCGCGGCCCACCCGTGACAAGGAGGAAGGAGCTACAGCCTGTCTAAACCGGAGTCCACGGGCCGACGGTGAGTCAGAAAATGGCGTCAAGAACAGGATACGAGCAGGCCCGTTCCCCAACGGGTATAATGTGCTTAAAAATGACTTTAATGTCTACAATTTGGACTTTGTTCGTCCCTAAAAAGAACTTTCCCGCCTTTTCACCGTGGGACGGGGGTGCAGGAGGACGGGGGTGCAGGAGGACAGAGGACAGGAGGACGGGGGTGCAGGAGGACAGAGGACAGGAGGACGGGGGTGCAGGAGGACAGAGGACAGGAGGACGGGGGTGCAGGAGGACAGAGGACAGGAGGACGGGGGTGCAGGAGGACAGAGGACAGGAGGACGGGGGTGCAGGAGGACAGAGGACAGGAGGACGGGGGTGCAGGAGGACAGAGGACAGGAGGACGGGGGTGCAGGAGGACAGAGGACAGGAGGACGGGGGTGCAGGAGGACAGAGGACAGGAGGACGGGGGTGCAGGAGGACAGAGGACAGGAGGACGGGGGTGCAGGAGGACAGAGGACAGGAGGACGGGGGTGCAGGAGGACAGAGGACAGGAGGACGGGGGTGCAGGAGGACAGAGGACAGGAGGACGGGGGTGCAGGAGGACAGAGGACAGGAGGACGGGGATGCAGGAGGACAGAAGAGCAGCAGGAGGGACAGTGTGGGATATGAGCAGACACTTAGATCTAACTTATGGCTGATATGCACTACATGCTTCCCTAAGCGTAGACCTCAGCATGTAGGGGACGCTGCATTCTGACATCCAGGAGAATGCAGCACTGTCTTAGGATCATAGAGTATAAGCTGCAGAAGTTAAACTAATAACAGACCGAAATGGAGTGTCGAAGGGACTAACTTAGAGTGCCCACACAGGGGTGGACCTTTTTTCCCACTGATGACTTAGTCATCACAGTGAAAAAAAGGTACAAAGTCATCATAGTGAAAAAAAGGTACATTGTACCTTTTTCACTGACTTTTATAGAACACAAGACACTTGAATGTAGCAGTCTATATGTGGTCTGTACCTCCTGTGTTTTTAAAACACCGGGCCCTACATACATCCTGCAGGGGGCGCAATGACGCTAAGACTAACAGATGGATTTTTAAAGTATAAATTAAAGGGCTTATTTAATTATGCAATTCTTATGGCTCATGGGCCGAACTGGCCTTGCAAGGCCCGGAGGCTGGGGTGCAGGGGCCGCACAGGCCTTGCATGGCCAAGCAGGCCCGAAGGTTGGGGCAACACGGGGACCTACATAGCCCTGCACCCTTTCCCAGGGGCCTGAATGGGATACACTGGGGCCTACAAGGCCCCACAGACCAATGGGCATTGTTCTTTCCTCGAAAGAGCTTCTGAAGTGTGTACTTCTCAACACTGCCATTGAGCTTTTCAGCTATGTAGATGCGTCAACATGTTACACTTCAGGTCAGCTCCGATCCCCAATACCCTCCCTCTCTACCACCCAACAGTCTCCCCCCCCCACCAAGTCGCTCCCCCCCCACCGACCTAACCATCACTGTCAATGACTGCACACTCAACTCTCCCCCACGCCCAGTGCGTCTGTGTAATCCTCGACTCTGCCCTCTCCTTCAAGCCACACATCCAGGCCCTCACTACCTCCAGCTTAAAAACCTCTCACGGATCCGCTCCTTCCTCGACCACGACACTGCCATAATGCTTGTCCAAGCCCTAATTATCTCCCGTCTCGACTACTGCAACCTCCTGTTCACCGGCCACCCCGTTTCCTCCCTTGCACCCCTCCGAAGCATCCTCAATGTCGCTGCCCGACTCATCCACCTGTCGCCCCGTAGGGGCCGCACAGGGTGCAGGGGCCGCACCAGCCTTGCAGGGCACAGCAGGCTCGCCCTGCAAGGCCCGGAGGCTGGGGCCGCACCGGGCACTACATACATCCTGCAGGGGGCGCAATGACGCCAAGACTTACTAATTTATACTTTAAAAACCGATTTTTTAAAGGGCTAATTTAATTATGTAATTCTTATGGTTCATGGGCCGAACCGGCCTTGCAAGGCCCAGCAAGCCCGGAGGCTGGTGTGTTGGTGCCGCACAGGGTGCAGGGGCCGCACCGGCCTTGCAAGGCACAGCAGGCCCGGAGGCTGGGGTGCAGGGGCCGCACCGGCCTTGCAAGGCACAGCAGGCCCGGAGGCTGGGGTGCAAGAGCCGCACCATGCCTTCCAGGGGCGATGTGGCTCAGGCAACTTATTGCCTTAATATCGCTGTCACACGCAGCAACTCAGTTGCATGTTTGCCACAACTTTAGCCATGCCCTGAGTTGCTGGCGATATCGCCCAGTGTGACGCTACTCTTAAGGCCACGTCAGACTCTTCAATTTGATGAATGATATTGTTAGCGATCACATGCATGTGCGATCTCTAACAAACAAACATCGCTGGTGAGCTGTCACATAGGCAGACTCACCAGCGATGTGGAGCAGCGAGAACGCTGGTAATCATGGTAAACATCGGGTTACTAGGCGCCGCGCTTAGTAACTTGATGTTTACCATGGTTACCATCTCCCAGCATAGGCTGTGCTGCTGGGAGATGGTTCATTGCGGTCACACACACACACACACCACAATGCTGCAGATCCCTCAACAGATTATCGCTTGATTTGAGGTCCTGCTGTCAAATCTTTCAAACAATCAAGTGATTTTTCGTTAACGCATTGCTCGGTTACACGCAAACGTTATTGCTTAAGCGATCAAAATTCTGGATCGCTTAAATGATATCGTTCACCAGATTGAAGTATGTGACGTGGCCTTTAGTCTTTGTGATGTGGCCAGGGCTGTGGGGGGTACTCGGTCACCGGGTCTGCTGAGTAGGGAGTCACAGGTGGACAGTATCCCGGTGCCGTGCCCTGGGGATCATTTGAAGGGGGGGGTGAGGGAATTATTTACAGGGGGACATGACACCACCTGTAGGGTCCGGTAAGGTGGTACCGGCGCTGCCAGCCGGCCGCTGAGGTGATGGAGGGGGCAGCAAAGTGTGGTACAGCTCCCCACAGGTGGAGCTTTACCTCAGGGCAGCAATAAAGGAAGATGGTGAGGGAGAGCAGTGAAGGAGGAAGATGGTGGGTTATAGCCGATGAACAGTCACACATACACACAGGGATAGTTGTTCCGGTACCTTTTACTGGTGGTCACAAAACAGGTACAGTTCTGAGTAATAACCGGGTCCCTGGTGCAATTTAGGATCAACTCCTTAGAAAGATATGAGGCCTCCTTTATCTCTATTCTTTGCCTTGAAGGATGAGTCCTGCCTGAGTTTGAGCTCTCCAATTATCTATTGTCTAAAACTAACAATCAGGCCCTTCTGCAGGAACCCGGTTTATCCTGTGGCCCCTGGTCCTCTGTTTGGTTAATTTTTAATGTCTCTAATCTCTTCCTTCAGGGCTAAACTTCTGCTGAAATTGCTGGGCTTTTACTGTGGCTATACAAGCCCACAGCATCGGACTCCAGTGTCTGTTTGTCCTCAAGGGGGAATATCTTTTAGTCCCTCTTCTTATTCCCTACCTCTTCTCCTTGCCTCCGGCCCCTTCCCTGGGGTGTGAACAGCTGACAATTGTCCCTTCTGGTCCTGGCATCTGTCTTTTCCAGGGACCAGCAGCTCAGCCTCCTCCTTTCTCCTCTCCTCACACCAACTACTCCCTAGGACCAACTGTCTCCTAGGACCAACTGTCTCCTAGGACCAACTGTCTCCTAGGACCAACTGTCTCCTAGGACCAACTGTCTCCTAGGACCAACTGTCTCCTAGGACCAACTGTCTCCTAGGACCAACTGTCTCCTAGGACCAACTGTCTCCTAGGACCAACTGTCTCCTAGGACCAACTGTCTCCTAGGACCAACTGTCTCCTAGGACCAACTGTCTCCTAGGACCAACTGTCTCCTAGGACCAACTGTCTCCTAGGACCAACTGTCTCCTCCTCTCAGCCTGGATCTCATTAAACTGACTCAATGCAGCCAGTAGAGCTCCCCCTTCAGGTCTGGAGTGGAAGGTGTTTGGTGCAAGGAAGGATTGACACCTTGGTTTGTTCAGCACACAAGGGTGCCACATTTGTGTGCACATTGAAATAAAAACCCCAACATTAAGGAAAGTACTCCCTTGTTTCATGTCAAACCTCTCTTGTTTGAATTAGGTTAGGAGTTGTAGATTCTGTTTTACATATGGAGTATCTTGTATTCATATGCTTATATACATTATACACTTTGGATCCACATAGTCAATAGAACCTCAAGGCGCCCCCTACTGTCCCTTGCAGACCTCAGTCTGGTACTAAATTCGGTTACTGCCCGCCTGGCATCCTGAGAGGGAATATTCCCCACCCTATTCCAGGGAGAATCTACCTCCTACAGAGATTCTCAACCCCATACCTTGTAGATACCTCATGGCTGGGCTGTCTACATCTGCCATCATGGGTCACTCACATTACACCACACATCCATCACCCAGGGTACTTTTCCATACATCCTCATGATCATCACACACTTATCACCGTGACTCTATCACCACCTTCCAGTCAGTCCAAAATGCAGTTACGTGCGCCTGGCCTTCATTCACGTGATTTCATACATGCCAATTGTACACACACCACTATGAAGTGCACATACACACAACCAATCAATATCCATGGCACTGCTGCCCTTCCATGCCCAGACCGGGGATTGGCAAATCTGTGTTACTGGGCAACCCAGGCGTTAGCAATGCCCACTGTCCACATGTCCAGGTCACCAGTCACCACCAAGCCTCCATCCTCTGGCAGGTCTCCAGATCAACAGCTGATTTCCACGCCTGAATTGAGCACTCTCCAGGATCTGCCACAGTTCCCCATTGTAGGAGCCTTGTTTATCCTTGCGTCCGGCCATATGCTCTCATCCATAGTGTCAGGTGCCACCGGCTTAGAAATGGCCGACTTCTTTCCTCTTTTCAATGGGATGGAACAGCTCTGCCACATCCTCACTTGTCAAGGCTCTGAACTACACCGATTCCCATCATCCTCCTTCACACACAGACACCTGGCAGCTTCTTATTGTGCTGCCACACCCACACCTGGGAACTTTCAGCATTTATGCTCTCTCAGCTACTTATTCAGCTCATGAACCTCCTAGACGTTAGGCCAGTTTCACACATCCGTGTGTGGACACATGCCGGAGGCACGGAGATAGTGACACACGGTCCCCTATGGACTCATGCACACGTCCATGCCTCCGTGTGCAGCACATGCGTGTCCGTGTGCTCCCCACGCCGACAAGTCCGTTTTTATGCGGAGCTACGGACCGTTTTTTTGTCGCAACGTCCTGCACACGGATGTTCACAGTGTGACATCTGTGTGCACCGACCACGGACAAAAGTGAAAAACCTGAAAATCAAGAATTTCCTCCTGCCCTCGCTCCAGCAGTGTCTGCTCCTCTCACTTCCGGTGACGCTCATTAGGCTCATGAATATTCACTTCACTTAGCCCAAGAGCGGACTGGAAGAGGGAGGAGCAGCGGCACTGTAGGGAGGTAAGTATGCAGGTGACAGGCTGTCCGTGTGCTATCCACGGCCCCACGGATAGCACACGGACTGCACACATTGTGTGATACATCCATGACACATGAGTGCACACTCCACCCCCAAACGGGCATGTTTCACACGTCCGTGGTGACACAGATGTGTGAAACCGGCCTTACATGATCTCACAGAATAGTGACTGATGTTGTTTTGTCCTCTAGTCATTTCAAGAGCTGCAAAGTAGAATACTGACCGCAGCTCTGGAGGTGACTGGAGGGTCAGATATGATGTAGCAGCAGAATAGTGATCGCAGTTCTGGAGGTGACTGGAGGGTCAGATATGATGTAGCAGCAGAATAGTGATCGCAGTTCTGGAGGTGAGTGGAGGATCAGACATGAAAAATATAATATTTATTCAGTTATATAGCGATATTAACTCCATAGCACTTTACTTACATCAGTAATGCTGTCCGTATAAGGCATGATGTAGCAGCAGAATAGTGACCGCAGCTCTGGAGGTGAGTGGAGGATCAGACATGAAAAATATAATATTTATTCAGTTATATAGCGATATTAACTCCATAGCACTTTACTTACATCAGTAATGCTGTCCGTATAAGGCATGATGTAGCAGCAGAATAGTGACCGCAGCTCTGGAGGTGACTGGAGGATCAGATGTGATGTAATAGCACAATAGTGACTGCAGCTCTGGAGGTGACTGGAGGATCAGACATGATGTAATAGCACAATAGTGACTGCAGCTCTGGAGGTGACTCTCCCCATTTGTGCTGTCTCCACCCCGCTATGCCTGGTGTCTTTCCCCATGTGTGATCATCCCCCGTGCCCGATCGCTCTCCCCCCTGTGTCTTCCCCCATGTGTCGCTCTGCCCCCCCCCCCCCCCCTTAGGACATGAGAATCCCCGGTAAACCTCGGGACGTGTAGCCACGCCCCCCAAGCCAAACTCGAACCCCTACTCCTCTGTCGCCGGTGATGTACCGCTCCTCCTTCTCCTGCCGGCGCGTGCATATATCAGTCAGTCTCAGGATGATGACATCATCCCTGAGGCCGCTTCCTGTGTGCGCACCGGGACCACGTGTCTGCGGTCAGAGCGGTCTGGAGCAGAGACCGCCGTAGGTAGCAGCTGCCTGCACCATGGTGAGTATGGGCAGCGGGGGTCACTGGCTCTCACTGGCTCCCCTGTGTGTGTGTGTGGCTCTCACTGGCTCCCCTGTGTGTGTGTGTGGCTCTCACTGGCTCCCCTGTGTGTGTGTATGTGGCTCTCACTGGCTCCCCTGTGTGTGGCTCTCACTGGCTCCCCTGTGTGTGTGTGTGGCTCTCACTGGCTCCCCTGTGTGTGTGTGTGGCTCTCACTGGCTCCCCTGTGTGTGTGTGTGGCTCTCACTGGCTTCCCTGTGTGTGTGTGTGGCTCTCACTGGCTCCCCTGTGTGTGTGTGTGTGTGTGGCTCTCACTGGCTCCCGTGTGTGTGTGTGTGTGTGTGTGTGGCTCTCACTGGCTCCCCTGTGTGTGTGTGTGTGGCTCTCACTGGCTCCCCTGTGTGTGTGTGGCTCTCACTGGCTCCCCTGTGTGTGTGTGTGTGTGTGTGTGTGTGTGTGTGTGTGTGTGTGTGTGGCTCTCACTGGCTCCCGTGTGTGTGTGTGTGTGTGGCTCTCACTGGCTCCCCTGTGTGTGTGTGTGTGGCTCTCACTGGCTCCCCTGTGTGTGTGTGGCTCTCACTGGCTTCCGTGTGTGTGTGTGTGTGTGTGTGTGTGTGTGGCTCTCACTGGCTCCCGTGTGTGTGTGTGTGTGGCTCTCACTGGCTCCCCTGTGTGTGTGTGTGTGGCTCTCACTGGCTTCCCTGTGTGTGTGTGTGGCTCTCACTGGCTTCCCTGTGTGTGTGGCTCTCACTGGCTTCCCTGTGTGTGTGTGTGTGGGCTCTCACTGGCTCCCCTGTGTGTGTGTGTGGCTCTCACTGGCTCCCCTGTGTGTGTGTGTGGCTCTCACTGGCTCCCCTGTGTGTGTGGCTCTCACTGGCTCCCCTGTGTGTGTGGCTCTCACTGGCTCCCCTGTGTGTGTGTGTGGCTCTCACTGGCTCCCCTGTGTGTGTGTGTGGCTCTCACTGGCTCCCCTGTGTGTGTGTGTGGCTCTCACTGGCTCCCCTGTGTGTGTGTGTGGCTCTCACTGGCTCCCCTGTGTGTGTGTGTGGCTCTCACTGGCTCCCCTGTGTGTGTGGCTCTCACTGGCTCCCCTGTGTGTGTGTGTGGCTCTCACTGGCTCCCCTGTGTGTGTGTGTGGCTCTCACTGGCTCCCCTGTGTGTGTGTGTGGCTCTCACTGGCTCCCCTGTGTGTGTGTGTGTGTGTGGCTCTCACTGGCTCCCGTGTGTGTGTGTGTGTGTGTGTGTGGCTCTCACTGGCTCCCCTGTGTGTGTGTGTGTGGCTCTCACTGGCTCCCCTGTGTGTGTGTGGCTCTCACTGGCTCCCCTGTGTGTGTGTGTGTGTGTGTGTGTGTGTGTGGCTCTCACTGGCTCCCGTGTGTGTGTGTGTGTGTGGCTCTCACTGGCTCCCCTGTGTGTGTGTGTGTGGCTCTCACTGGCTCCCCTGTGTGTGTGTGGCTCTCACTGGCTTCCGTGTGTGTGTGTGTGTGTGTGTGTGTGTGTGTGGCTCTCACTGGCTCCCGTGTGTGTGTGTGTGTGTGGCTCTCACTGGCTCCCCTGTGTGTGTGTGGCTCTCACTGGCTTCCCTGTGTGTGTGTGTGGCTCTCACTGGCTTCCCTGTGTGTGTGGCTCTCACTGGCTTCCCTGTGTGTGTGTGTGTGGCTCTCACTGGCTCCCCTGTGTGTGTGTGTGTGGCTCTCACTGGCTCCCCTGTGTGTGTGTGTGGCTCTCACTGGCTCCCCTGTGTGTGTGGCTCTCACTGGCTCCCCTGTGTGTGTGTGTGGCTCTCACTGGCTCCCCTGTGGTTGTGTGTTGTTGTGTGGCTCTCACTGGCTCCCTGTGTGTGTGTGTGTGGCTCTCACTGGCTCCCCTGTGTGGTGTGTGGCTCTCACTGGCTCCCGTGTGTGTGTGTGTGTTTGTGTGTGTGTGGTGGTGGCTCTCACTGGCTCCCCTGTGTGTGTGTGACTCTCACTGGCTCCCCTGTGTGTGTGTGGCTCTCACTGGCTCCCTGTTGTGTGTGTGTGTGTGTGTGTGTGTGTGTGTGGTTCCACTGGCTCCTGTGTGTGTTGGTCTGTTGTGTTGCTCTCACTGGCTCCCTGTGTGTGTGTGGCTCTCACTGGCTCCCTGTGTGTGTGTGTGGCTCTCACTGGCTCCCTGTGTGTGTGGCTCTCACTGGCTCCCTGTGTGTGTGTGTGTGCTCTCACTGGCTCCCTGTGTGTGTGTGTGCTCTCACTGGCTCCCGTGTGTGTTGTGGCTCTACTGGCTCCCTGTGTGTGTGTGTGGCTCCACTGGCTTCCCTGTGTGTGTGTGGCCTCACTGGCTTTCCTGTGTGTGTGTGTGGCTCTCACTGGCTCCCTGTGTGTGTGGTGGTGCTCCTGGTCCCTGGTGTGGTGGCCTGGTCTGTGTGTGTGCTCTCCTGGCTCCCTGGTTGTGGTTCACTGGCTCCGTGTGTGTGTGTGGCTCTCACTGGCTCCCCTGTGTGTGTGGTGTGGCTCTCACTGGCTCCCGTGTGTGGTGTGGGTCTCCGCTCCTGTGTGCTTGTGTGTGTTGTGTGGCTCCTGGCTCCCCTGTGTGTGTGTGTGTGGCTCTCACTGGCTCCCCGTGTGTGTTGGGCTCTCACTGGCTCCCTGTGTGTGTGTGTGGCTCTCACTGGCTCCCTGTGTGTGTGTGTGGTTGTGGTGTGTGGCTTCCTGGTGTGTGTGTGTGTGGCTCTCACTGGCTCCTGTGTGTGTGTGTGGCTTCACTGGCTCCCTGTGTGTGTGTGTGTGTCCTGTCCTGGTGTGTGTGGCTCTCACTGGCTGTGTGTGTGTGGTTTGGTGGTTGTGTGGGCTCTCACTGGCTCCCCTGTGTGTGTGTTTGTTTTGTGTGTGGCTCTCACTGGCTCCCGTGTGTGGTGTGTGGCTCCACTGGCTCCCTGTGTGTGTGTTGTGGCTCTCACTGGCTCCCCTGGTCTGTGTGTTGGTGTGGCTCTCACTGGCTCCCTGTGTGTGGTGGTTGGCTCTCACTGGCTCCCCTGTGTGTGTGTGGCTCTCATGCTCCCCTGTGTGTGTGGGCTCTTGGCTCCCTGTGTGTGTGTGTGTTGTTGTGTGTGTGTTTGCCTACTGGCTCCCCTGTGTGTGTGTGTGTGTGTGGCTCTCACTGGCTCCCTGTGTGTGTGTGTGTGTTGGTGTGTGTGGCTCTCACTGGCTCCCCTGTGTGTGTGTGGTTGGCTCTCACTGGCTCCCGTGTGTGTGTGTTGGTGTGGGTGTGGCTCTCACTGGCTCCCCTGTGTGTGTGTGTGGCTCTCACTGGCTCCCCTGTGTGTGTGTGGGCTCTCACTGGCTCCCCTGTGTGTGTGTGTGTGTATGGCCTGTGTGTGTGTGGCTCTCACTGGCTCCCCTGTGTTGTGTGTGTGGCTCTCACTGGCTCCCCTGTGTGTGTGTGTGGCTCTCACTGGCTTCCCCCGTGTGTGTGTGTGGCTCTCACTGGCTCCCTGTGTGTGTGTGTGTGGCTCTCACTGGCTCCCTGTGTGTGTGTGTGGCTCTCACTGGCTCCCCTTGTGTGTGTGTGTGGCTCTCACTGGCTCCCCTGTGTGTGTGTGTGGCTCTCACTGGCTCCCCTGTGTGTGTTGTGGCTCTCACTGGCTCCCCTGTGTGTGTGTGGCTCTCACTGGCTCCCCTGTTGGTGTGTGTGGTGTGGCTCTCACTGGCTCCCCTGTGTGTGTGTGTGTGGCTCTCACTGGCTCCCCTGTGTGTGTGTGGGGCTCTCACTGGCTCCCCTGTGTGTGTGTGTGTGTGGGCTCTCACTGGCTCCCGTGTGTGTGTGGTGGCTCTCACTGGCTCCCGTGTGTGTGTTGTGTGTGTGTGTGGCTGCTCTGCGCTCCGTGTTGTGTGTGTGTGTGTGTGGCTCTCACTGGCTCCCCTGTGTGTGTGTGTGGCTCTCACTGGCTCCCCTGTGTGTGTGTGGCTCTCACTGGCTCCCGTGTGTGTGTGTGTTGTGTGTGGTTGTGTGTGTGGGCTCTCACTGGCTCCCGTGTGTGTGTGGTCTCTCACTGGCTCCCCTGTGTGTGTGGCTCTCACTGGCTCCCCTGTGTGTGTTGGTGTTGGGGGGCTCTCACTGGCTCCCTGTGTGTGTGCTTGGTCCTGTGTGTGTGTGGTGGCTCTCACTGGCTCCCCTGGTGTGTGTGTGTGGCTCTCACTGGCTCCCCTGTGTGTGTGTGTGGCTCTCACTGGCTCCCTGGTGTGTGTGTGTGGCTCTCACTGGCTCCCCTGTGTGTGTGTTGTGGCTCTCACTGGCTCCCTGTGTGTGTGTGGCTCTCACTGGCTCCCCTGTGTGTGTGTGTGGCTCTCACTGGCTCCCTGTGTGTGTGTGTGTGTGTGGCTCTCACTGGCTCCCCTGTGTGTGTGTGTGTGTGGCTCTCACTGGCTCCCCTGTGTGTGTGTGTGTGTGTGTGGCTCTCACTGGCTCCCCTGTGTGTGTGTGTGTGTGTGTGGCTCTCACTGGCTCCCCTGTGTGTGTGTCTGTGTGTGTGGCTCTCACTGGCTTCCCTGTGTGTGTGTGTGTGGCTCTCACTGGCTCCCGTGTGTGTGTGTGTGTGTGTGTGTGGCTCTCACTGGCTCCCCTGTGTGTGTGTGTGTGTGTGTGGCTCTCACTGGCTCCCCTGTGTGTGTGTGTGGCTCTCACTGGCTCCCCTGTGTGTGTGTGTGTGGCTCTCACTGGCTCCCCTGTGTGTGTGTGGCTCTCACTGGCTCCCCTGTGTGTGTGTGTGTGTGGCTCTCACTGGCTCCCCTGTGTGTGTGTGTGTGTGGCTCTCACTGGCTCCCCTGTGTGTGTGTGTGTGTGGCTCTCACTGGCTCCCCTGTGTGTGTGTGTGTGTGGGCTCTCACTGGCTCCCCTGTGTGTGTGTGTGGCTCTCACTGGCTCCCCTGTGTGTGTGTGTGTGGCTCTCACTGGCTCCCCTGTGTGTGTGTGTGGCTCTCACTGGCTCCCCCATTTTATAACATGAAAAAATGTATCTGCAGCACTCAGCTACTGCTAACAATCAGAACATGAGGACAAACGTTTTTTGGTTGTTTGTTTTTCAAAAAAATTCTAATTTTTATTTTTTTTCCTGAGGTTCTTGGTGCATACACCGGCCAATGTGTTTTACAACAGACTGACGCAGATCCCAAAAAAACTTAATGTGAAAGCAGCCTAAGAGAACACTGTTGTTGGTGTCTTTGTTATCAAGCGGGTCCCCTAGTGTGTGTGTGCGCTACCTCACAACACTAATAGAATTAATAGGGCTTTGACTAAAAACAATTTGAAAATATAATAATTGATTATTTTTTTCTTTCTATTACGTAACCAAGCGTCGAGAAGACTTAATTCACTCGTGGACTGTGCTTCCCTAATTGGTGACATCACTACGGAGGGACGCTGCTCTCCAGCCTCCATTACAATGCAGCACTCCTGGCCTCTTCATCCTTGGCTTGGGTAAGTAAAGATACATATGTTTTTAGTATCAGATAATTAAACTATAATCTCCAGGTAGCGGATGGGGTACAGCAGCCTCTGGCCGGCGGGGCAGGGGCTGCTTCAGCACACCCTACACTCCAGGCACACAGTTTGCAGGGCGGCCTGCTGACGTGGTCTATTGTGAGCTTATGCCCTGCGGTGACTTCGGTGCCTAGAACATAAGTTGATTTTATTAGGATGTGGAATGGCAGAGAGGCACCTGGGAAGGGGATGCAGAGGCTGCACGGGGCCATACAAAATCCCTGCAGGGCCCTGGGCAGGAGTGCAGGCGCAGCACCGGGCTCTGCAAGCAACACAGGCCCCTGGGAAGTGGTGAATGGGGGGGGGGGGGGGGAGGGAGAGGGGGTGAATGGGGGGTGGGGGGGCAAAGCCACACCAGGCCCTCCAAAGCCCTGGGCTGGGATGCAGGGTCAGCATTGGGCCCTCCAACACCCTGCAGGCTCTTCGGCAGGGGCTGCACAGTGTTCTCCAGGGCCTCGCAGGCCCCTGGGCAGTTTCCAAGTGGCAACACGCTTTCATTACACATTTAGCATACTGTTCATCTGCACAAGGAAACACATTTCACTCTTATGAGCAGACTATGATAATGTTGGTGCTCTGGTCGCTCAGTGACTTCCATCATACCAATACATTCTTACATTACATGTGTGTCTGTGTATGTATGATTTGCTGCTCTCTATTATCATCCTTTATTAGAGGGTATTGATGCACAGCGGAAAACTAAGCTTACATCAGGAGCTTCACTTCTGTTATCAGACAATGCCCACTTGAGTCTGATATTAAAGGTCACGTTACACACATATCTGTTTAGATATTGGTCACAGATCTCTTGTTGCAGTGAAATCATGGACACATTGTTCTATTTTGTGGCTGTGTGCAAAATAAAGCAAGGTGTCCATGATTTCACTGTAACCAGAGATCATTGATCAATATGTGAACAGATATCTGTGTGTAACGTGGCCTTTACACTTATAGAATTAATGGTGATTAGAAAAAAAATGTGTAAACTACAATTTTGTTTTTGTTTTTTTGCAAATTAGGTAACCAAGTGTCAAGGGAACGTAATTTACTCGTCACTACATGCTTCACTAATCAGAGAAGTCAGTATGAAGGGACACTACTTTACGGCATCCAGGACAATGCGGCGCTGTCTTGGGATCATAGAGGATTTACAACCGAAGAAAAAATAATCACCGATCGAAGTGGCGTATCGAAGGGACTTACTTTTTAATTCCCCCATTTTAAAGACTAATTTTTAAATTTATAATTTTTACATTTTTATCTTTAAAAACAAATATGTTAAAGGGATTATTTAATTAATTGTCTTGCAGCATGGGGCCCCCCAGAGGGAGGGGGGCCCCCCAGGGGGCAGGCAATGGGCCCCTCATGCCAGGGGGCCCGGGACGCTCGCCCCCCCCTTATTTTTAAAAACCAATGTTAAAGGGCCAATGTAATTATTGTTATGCCAGCACGGGGCCCCCCAGAGGGAGGGGGGGGCCCCCTAGGGTGCGGGCAATGGGCCCCTCATGCCAGGGGGCCTGTGGTGCTTACCCAACCCCCCCCCCCCCCCCCCCCGCTAGCTATGCTATTGGATAAAGGGTCTATTTAGTTGTTTACATTTTTTTTTTTTTTTTTTTATTTATTTTCATATTTAAAAACATGTGTTTAAAGGCAGTGGCGTAGATGGCCTGCTCCGGGCCCTGGGGCAAGATCAGCACCCAGGTCCCCCATGTTTAAATTTTTTTTTTTTTAATTTATATTTTTTTGTGTGACGGCACCTTTTATGTTGATGCCTCAACATATTACACTTCAAAGTCTTCCATGCTCCATTCATGGCACAGATAACCTGATCACTCCTACTGTGTTCCTTCTGATACTGGGAATTGATGAGAGAATGTCGACATGCTGCTCTCCAACCTTAGCCTTCATATAGGGTCCTTGATCGACTGTAATACCCAAGTGTTAAAATATTTATTTACCAGTAACTAATTTTTCACATCTCAGGGCTCTGGACTGCACTGATTCCCCTTGCACACAGACACCTGACAGATTCTTATTGTGGCTGCCACACATCCACCTTCCTTACAGGCCCTGCCAAATATCCCCACAGTCCCTATCCCTATTCCCTTTCGTACACTTGCTTTGGCAAAACGGATGTAACCCTGATGAAGGTGGCGAAACGTGTTGGTGGAATAAAGGAGATTGTTACTTTTTGAACCTTGCATCCCTAGTGATTCCTTTTGAGGTAGCAACGTGGACCTTGATAGACCATCTTCCCTATATATGATCGTTTTTGCACGTACGAGTAGCCGGTGGAGGTCCTGCAGCATCTAAAAACCAAATATTTACAAACCAGTTGTGGGTCACACAACTGGATCAGGTGAGAGGTGTACACCTATTGATAAACTGACACAGACAGAGTCACTAGTGATAGGGCACTATTGCACCTCTTGTCTTCCCCGTTTTTGTGTGTGTGTATGCATGCATGCATGCATGCATGCATGCATGTATGCATGTTACACACCTGTATTTTGGGTGACCCACACCTCATTGTTAGATTGTAAAATTATGGCCTTTCACATATTATACCACGGAGATAGATAGATGTATATTCTATATCACGGACCACCGCCCCAGACTCCGTATCCTGTTGAAGTCTAGATGGATTTTCTGTCTTGGGGTCAGTTTTGTACCTCTAATTGTTTTTGATTTTATTTGGATGTGGAATGTGCGGACCACGAGGGACAGGGGACTACAATTCAGACGCTATGTTCGCTCAGTGACTGCAGTCTAATATTATGTTTCTCTCTCTGAGTACATATGATGTGCTGTTATATCTGCTATCAGCCAGTATCAGAGGATAATGGATATACAGTAGTGCTTGAGTCTGATATGAACACTGATATAATTAAGAGGACTTAAAATAAAAAAAATTAATTTAAAATATAATCATAAGATTATTGATTTTTTTTTTTTTTTTATCAGGTAACCAATCATTGTGAAGACTTACATGACTTTTGGACTACGTGCTTCTGTAATTAGACACATCACTATGAAGGGACGCTGCTTCTCAGCCTTCATGACCATGCAGGACTGCCAGTCTCTTTCATTCTTTTCGTAAGTAAAAATACATGTGTGTACAGTCTAAGTAGATAACGAGCCGGGACAGGCTGCGACAGTGACAGCGGTTGGGGGGGGGGGGGGTAATTGCCAGGCTATCCCCTCCGATGATGATTGGGGTGTCTCAAGGCTTCCTTACCCACAGTAAGCATAAAATGCTGGGCGACATCACTTGCAGCTATGGTGAGCCAAGCATGTTGGTTAAATACTGCTATTACTTGATCAATTAGCAAGCAGTGACAAGCATGCTCAGTCATACCTAATGGTGGGCAGGAACACTGGGAACACCCTACAAGCGACACGTGTGGTTATTCCTGGGATATCCTTGCACATCCGTATAAGATGGGTCTCTACACTACAACATGCAAGTATGTTCTTGACCATTTCCATGCAGCAACACATGCTTTAAGGTGGGAAACTCTGGGGACACCCCCACATGCATCACTGTTGGTGGGGACAACCAGACAGGTGTCACTGCTGCAGGTGTGTGGGGAGTCTTCCCATTATTTCCCTGCATTATCCTGGATGCTAATTTGCAGCATCTATGTTCAGGATAGTGTATTTTTCTAACAAGAATGCATGTTGTGACAGCCTCCAGGATGTATCATCAGTAGCAATAGATCTAATCACGATGCTGAGCATTCCCAAATATTGCTGACAACAGTACACCCCATCACTATACAAAAGGAAAAAAAAAAATTGTCAAAGATTTTCTTAATTAAACAAATTATTTTTGCAAAAAGTATAACAGTTTAAAGGTCCTTATAGGGGAGCTTGGCACAAAGTACACGTCTTTTCCACCATTCAACCTGTGGGGGGAAGAGGACAAAAAATATTGAACAGTGCAGTATACTATACAAAGTGCCTTTTCACAAGGTTATTAGCAGCTGCTAAGTTGCTCAAACGAGCCATTTTTAACAAATGTTGGTCACTGTAAAAAAAAAAAGCCTATTGCCAGGAGCCGACCAAGAAGCTCATTGGCACTTTTTTTTTCTTTTTTTGTTAAAGCTAAAACCACACTGACAATCTAATTGTGTAAATGTAGAGATCAATCGCATCAGATTGGGCAGGTGTGTGATAGCTTGACAAATGATCCCATGTAAAATAATTCTTATGGCGGGTTTACACGTCGCGATATCGTAGTACGATTTCAATCAAAAGTCACGTGGTTCGCTCGCTGGACCCGATATCGTTCCTGCGTTGTATGGTGTGAACGTCCAATACGATGCAGGCACGATGTAAATGCGATATCGGGGATTGAATGAGCGTGCTATTCAATGCTCCGATATTGCATAGCGATTGAAGCCGGATCGTGCTGTGTAAACGCCCAATTACGATGCGATTTCATACGTCACCCATTCACTCCCATGTTAACTATGCAATCCTGGGTTGGGAGGCGGAGACATCGCACGGACGTTGTAATACGATATCGCAGCGTGTAAACATTCAATGCGATGCGGGAGGAACGTGCACTAATTGCGCGCTCCCGCGCCATTGAGTTGCGATATCGAAGCGATATCGCGGCGTGTAAACCCACCATTATGGGGATGTCACACGCGTCAATCTTCACATTCAAGGGAGGGGATTCTGACTTGAGGTACAGTTACACGGCACAATATTGTGCCAGATATCGCTCCTACATCATGGGTTGAGAGACGCTGAAATGACATGGTAAGTGTCGTGTGTAACACCATGATACGACACCGATAAATTTTTATATCGCAGTTGATAGGATTATGAGCATAATGTCAAATCAGACGGTCGGTCATGCAATCTGCTTGCATCGTTGTGTGTGACACCGCGTGAACGATCTCCAATGATTTCGCCTATTCACAACATTGACAAGCATTGTTCGCTGGGTTGTGCCAACGATTCCGGCTCGCAACATTGTTGGAGCGTCGTCCACGATATTTATACATGCATCACCTCCCGTGAGATCGTAGGCGAGATAGTTTCAACATTATACTGTGTAACGGTACCTTTAGAGGCGTCCAGCCATAATCCCAATGATGGTAGCTTCGCCCCATTGGCTCCTCAGCCAAGCACACGCACCAAATGTCTGAACATGCGGTCCCTCAGTGAGCAGGATTGCTATTGCAACAACACATGACCAGTAGGGTAAAACTTAACTGAAATGTAAATAATATAAATATTTGTGTATATATGTATATAATATATATATATATATATATATATATATATATATATATATATATATATATATATATATATACACATATATACATATACATACATACATATATACATATACATACATATACATACATATATATACACATATATATATACACATATATATATACACATATATACACACACACACACACTTATTCTTGATACAGTTAACTGAAAATATTTTAAAGTGAAAAATTAATTTGCACGTGAATGCTGAAATTTTAAAGGTTTTAAATTTCAATTTTGTATACTGAGAGATATACCAGCAATACCACACATGACAGGTGTGTACGTGTGTCCTTAGCGCTATACATATACCCATTTATTATCTTCCTCTTGTTTTGCATTCAAATTTTTATACATAAAACCCCTTAGTTTATTACATTTCCTTTACGTTCACATATTGCATTAAAGCATTGCTTCTCTCCAGCTCTCCTCGCCATATACCCTTGCGCTGATCCTGCACTTTTTCCGATCTTTTCTGATAAAAGGTCAGATGGCCAAAATGTCAATATATATTTTGATGGATGCACGATTGAAATAAAAGCTTAAATTAATCATTCCTGCAGGTTTAAGTTTCTATAGTGTACCATATTGGGACCAGAGAGTGCACGTCTCCCCATGTAGAAGGCTAGTATGAATGGTGCGGACAGTGACGATATCAATGCTGACTGATGGCCAGTGCCACTGAGGGTAGACTCGAGGAGTTACCCTGAAGTAACAGCCCAGTAGGGCATGTCTATCATAGTAAACCAGATTGACCCGTGAAATAAACATCCAGGGGACAGTGATACGTCAGACTTAAATCACACCAGTGATCAAGGTAGGTTGAGGAGTCTAACTACAACGGAAGAGCCGTACAGCACAAGAATGGTAATTGCCTTGTAAGAGATCATCTGTAGACTGTCGTAAGGAAAGTGACCAAATGTTGGAACCGCGCCTTCAGTAAAGTGTGTGCAGTTTTGAATGTGTGTGGACTTGTCTTTAATAACTGACCAGAGATCTGCAGAGTCTGAATGGGACAATGAAGTGGGATCATAGCCAGGAAGAATTCCTACCACCAGGTAAAACCTCCACCACCCCAATCACCCGTGTCTGTAGCGGAGGGCCGGGACAAGCTGAGGGAGAGTAGTGAAGTCCTCACCCAGGACTACCACCCCCCGGTGAACACATTACAAAA
>JARQOC010000004.1:30304309-30368619 GCA_033576535.1 Allobates femoralis | reverse complement strand
CTTTCCCGTCTGTTTTATATCTCCCAGTCACTGTCCATAGTCATCCTAGTCCCTGTCTGTATATATCTCCTAGTCCTGTCCATACGTCAGCCTAGTCCCTGTCGTATATATCTCCTAGTCACTGTCATGTATTTTTTCCTTCACTGTCCATACTTAAGTCCTAGTCCCTGTCTGTATATATCTCCTGTCACTGTTCCCCTGATTCATCCCTGTCCCTGTCTGTTATATCTCTAGTCCCTGTCATATCTCCTAGTCCCTGTCTGTATATATTCCTAGTCCCTGTCTGTTTTTTATCTGTCCATGTCCATATTTAGTCCTAGTCCTGTCTTTTATTATCTCCCAGTCACTGTCCATAATCTCCTAGTCCCTGTCTGTATATATCTCCTAGTCACTTCCATATGTCAGTCCCAGTCCTGTCGATTTTCCCTAGTCACGTCCATACGTCAGTCCTAGTCCCTGTCTGTATATATCCCAGTCACTGTCCATGTCAGTCCTAGTCCCTGTCTGTTATATCTTCTAGTCCCTGTCCATATGTCAGTCCTAGTTCCTGTCTGTATATATCTCCTAGTCCCTGTTTTTCCATCGTCAGTCCTAGTCCCTGTCTGTATATATCTCCTATCCCTGTCCCGTATATATCTCCTAGTCACTGTCCTACTCAGTCCAGTCCCCTGTCGTATATATCCCTAGTCCTGTCCATTCTTTATCCTAGTCCCTGTCTGTTATATCTCCTAGTCCTGTCCATAGTCAGTGTATATATCTCCTAGTCCCTGTCTGTATATATCTCCTAGTCCCTGTCTGTATATATCTCCTAGTCTCTGTCTGTATATATCTCCTAGTCCCTGTCTGTATATATCTCTAGTCACTGTCTGTATATATCTCCTAGTCCCTGTCTGTATATATCTCCTAGTCCCTGTCTGTATATATCTCCTAGTCCCTGTCTGTATATATCTCCTAGTCACTGTCCATATGTCAGTCCTAGTCCCTCTTTGACGAAACGATCGTCGAGGCTCAGTCGTATGGGATCCACATTTGGACTCCTTTAAAGGATTTAGACCATGGCACAGGGTAAATCAATTATTCTATTTGTACAGTGATCTTACCATTATAGGACAGACGGAACATGAGTCTTAGTCTGCCTTAATGGGCTGTAATTGATTTTTTTCTTTTGGATTTCCATGTGCTATTTCTTTTGCAGGCTATATAGCAATAATACCATCCATACAGAATAGGTTTAATTTGTATTTGACTTTTTGAAATATTCTTTGGATCAGGATATGCTGCTCCAATATTCTGTAATAGTCATTTTTAGAACTTTCTATAATAAGGATGTCCGGATATGTCTCCCATACGTATTAGTCTTCTCTCCCTCATCTGAAGGGTCTTTCAACTGTATCACGATTTAATTGAATAATTTCTTTGTGTATACCCTCCTATTGGATATTTATTATATATTATCCTACGCTTTCATGTCTGCTATTTATCTATTAATAAACTTTGTAATATTTTGATACTATTATAGAGATGGTGTGTTTCTGTGATGGTCTAATCATGATCATTACTTTGTTTTGGTGAATTAATCTTGGTTGCCAGCTCTTCGGCTAATTAAGAGGTATTTCATTTGTAGGTTATATATATATCTGTATATATCTTCTAGTCACTGTCCATACGTCAGTCCTAGTCCCTGTCTGTATATCTCCTAGTCTCTGTCTGTATATATCTCCTAGTCCCTGTCTGTATATATCTCCTAGTCCCTGTCTATATATATCTCCTAGTCACTGTCCATATGTCAGTCCTAGTCCCTGTCTGTATATATCTCCTAGTCACTGTCCATATGTCAGTCCTAGACCCTGTCTGTATATATCTCCTAGTCCCTGTCTGTATATATCTCCTAGTCCCTGTCCATACATCAGTCCTAGTCCCTGTCTTTATATATCTTCTAGTCACTGTCCATACATCAGTCCTAGTCCCTGTCTGTATATATCTCCTAGTCACTGTCCATACGTCAGTCCTAGTCCCTGTCTGTATATATCTCCTAGTCACTGTCCATACGTCAGTCCTAGTCCCTGTCTGTATATATCTCCTAGTCCCTGTCCATATGTCAGTCCTAGTCCCTGTCTGTATATATCTTCTAGTCACTGTCCATATGTCAGTCCTAGTTCCTGTCTGTATATATCTCCTAGTCCCTGTCTGTATATATCTCCTAGTCACTGTCCATACGTCAGTCCTAGTCCCTGTCTGTATATATCTCCTAGTCCCTGTCTGTATATATCTCCTAGTCCCTGTCTGTATATATCTCCTAGTCACTGTCCATACATAAGTCCTAGTCCCTGTCTGTATATATCTCCTAGTCACTGTCCATACGTCAGTCCTAGTCCCTGTCTGTATATATCTCCTAGTCACTGTCCATTCGTCAGTCCTAGTCCCTGTCTGTATATATCTCAGAGTCACTGTCCATATGTCAGTCCTAGTCCCTGTCTTTATATATCTTCTAGTCACTGTCCATACATCAGTCCTAGTCCCTGTCTGTATATATCTCCTAGTCCCTGTCTGTATATATCTCAGAGTCACTGTCCATATGTCAGTCCTAGTCCCTGTCTGTATATATCTTCTAGTCACTGTCCATATGTCAGTCCTAGTTCCTGTCTGTATATATCTCCTAGTCACTGTCCATACGTCAGTCCTAGTCCCTGTCTGTATATATCTCCTAGTCCCTGTCTGTATATATCTCCTAGTCACTGTCCATACATCAGTCCTAGTCCCTGTCTGTATATATCTCCTAGTCACTGTCCATACATCAGTCCTAGTCCCTGTCTGTATATATCTCCTAGTCACTGTCCATACGTCAGTCCTAGTCCCTGTCTGTATATATCTCCTAGTCCCTGTCCATACGTCAGTCCTAGTCCCTGTCTGTATATATCTCCTAGTCACTGTCTGTATATATCTCCTAGTCACTGTCCATACGTCAGTCCTAGTCCCTGTCTGTATATATCTCCTAGTCCCTGTCTGTATATATCTCCTAGTCCCTGTCCATACGTCAGTCCTAGTCCCTGTCTGTATATATCTCCTAGTCACTGTCTATACATCAGTCCTAGTCCCTGTCTGTATATATCTCCTAGTCCCTGTCCATACGTCAGTCCTAGTCCCTGTCTGTATATATCTCCTAGTCCCTGTCTGTATATATCTCCTAGTCCCTGTCCATACGTCAGTCCTAGTCCCTGTCTGTATATATCTCCTAGTCCCTGTCTGTATATATCTCCTAGTCCCTGTCTGTATATATCTCCTAGTCACTGTCCATACGTCAGTCCTAGTCCCTGTCTGTATATATCTCCTAGTCCCTGTCTGTATATATCTCCTAGGCCCTGTCTGTATATATCTCCTAGTCACTGTCCATATGTCAGTCCTAGTCCCTGTCTGTATATATCTCCTAGTCACTGTCCATACGTCAGTCCTAGTCCCTGTCTGTATATATCTCCTTGTCCCTGTCCATATGTCAGTCCTAGTCCCTGTCTGTATATATCTCCTAGTCCCTGTCTGTATATATCTCCTAGTCCCTGTCCATATGTCAGTCCTAGTCCCTGTCTGTATATATCTCCTAGTCACTGTCCATACGTCAGTCCTAGTCCCTGTCTGTATATATCTCCTAGTCCCTGTCCATATGTCAGTCCTAGTCCCTGTCTGTATATATCTCCTAGTCCCTGTCTGTATATATCTCCTAGTCCCTGTCTGTATATATCTCCTAGTCCCTGTCCATATGTCAGTCCTAGTCCCTGTCTGTATATATCTCCTAGTCACTGTCCATATGTCAGTCCTAGTCCCTGTCTGTATATATCTCCTAGTCCCTGTCTGTATATATCTCCTAGTCCCTGTCCATATGTCAGTCCTAGTCCCTGTCTGTATATATCTCCTAGTCACTGTCCATATGTCAGTCCTAGTCCCTGTCTGTATATATCTCCTAGTCCCTGTCTGTATATATCTCCTAGTCCCTGTCTATACATCAGTCCTAGTCCCTGTCTGTATATATCTCCTAGTCCCTGTCCATATGTCAGTCCTAGTCCCTGTCTGTATATATTTCCTAGTCACTGTCTGTATATATCTCCTAGTCACAGTCCATATGTCAGTCCTAGTCCCTGTCTGTATATATTTCCTAGTCACTGTCTGTATATATCTCCTAGTCACAGTCCATATGTCAGTCCTAGTCCCTGTCTGTATATATTTCCTAGTCACTGTCTGTATATATCTCCTAGTCACTGTCCATATGTCAGTAGTAGTCCCTGTCTGTATATATTTCCTAGTCACTGTCTGTAACAATGCTGTCATCTACTTTCTCAACCCATTGTACCAGTGCATGTTAAATATACCTGTGACTGCTGCAATGATCTCCTTGTAACATCAGCTTGAATCATATAGTGTAATGGTAATATTCCATCTCTGCACTTATTGCAATGTTTCCTGTGTCTTCTGTATGCCTGTATGCATTCCTCTCACCAGTATATGACAATTTGCCACATTTGTAAATGTTATCTCGTTGGAGGTGCTATAGTGTAGAGGAAGCCTTGCCTAATGTCTGTGGCCTTTCATCCTTTCACCCCTGCTGTTCTCTTGTAGATGTTAATTACCTGATACCATGTTCCCTCCCACATTCCCCCTCACCTGAATCTGGTAGTGTGTCCTATATATTTAGTTCAGTCTTAAGGGGTACACGTGTGGGGGGTCAGACACGTGTGGCATCTCATGCAAAGTGGCATTGAATGCTAAGTGGATGCAGTTATTTCATGGCATTGAATGCTAAGTGGATGCAGTTATTTCATGGCATTGAATGCTAAGTGGATGCAGTTATTTCATGGCATTGAATGCTAAGTGGATGCAGTTATTTCATGGCATTGAATGCTAAGTGGATGCAGTTATTTCATGGCAGTTAGTCAGGGCAGGAGTCAGGTAAGCCACTCTATTTAAAAGGGAGAGGAAAAAAAAAAAATATTTAACTTCTTTTCCTTTCCCCATCACCATGTCCTTTACTTCAATATCTATTGTTCTATGCGCTGTTGCTGGAAGACAATGACATAGAGGGACACTCCAACACTGTGCATAACTCCATTCACTAGTAATCTTTACCATGTGTTGTATTTCACTGTTTGTTTTCTTATGTGCTCTCGCCACCAATTTTTATCACCCCATCCCACCTCCATCCCCACTCATTCACATCAGCCCCTCTCTCCTGCCCTACTCTATGTACAGCTCCCATGCCATCTTCAGTTTACTGAAGACTCTCAGCCCATCATATTCCAAAGTTTGTCACAATAAATCATGTCCTAATTCCAAAAACTATCTGCTCTTTCTCTATTTATTACTGCTCCTCTCAGGTGATATCTCCCCCAACCCTGGTCCACCCTCTGCTAACTTCAACCCCTCTCCCACCTCACACAGAAACCCCACTAACCTTATTAATATCACCTGCACACCTTCATCTCCCTCTTTTAATTGCGCTCTCTGGAATCCACGGTCTGTATGCAACAAACTTCCTTTCATTCACAATTACTTCCTTACCAACTCTCTAAACCTGCTGGCCCTCACAGAAACCTGGATCCAGGACTCAGACACTGCTTCCCCGGCTGCTATTTCTTACGGCGGCTTACACTTCTCTCACTCCCCTAGACCTGGGAACAGACGTGGCGGTGGAGTTGGCCTCCTCCTGTCCCCACAATGTACTTTCCAGGTCATTCCTCCAGCCCCATCACTCATTCCCTTCTTTTGAGGTCCATACCATTAGGCTATTCAATCCCCTCCCCCTCAAAGTAGCGGTGGTATACCGCCCCCCAGGGTCACCCACCCAGTTCCTCGACCATTTCTCCGCTTGGCTCCCGCATTTTATGTCCTCAGATTTACCAACCCTTATTCTGGGAGACTTTAACATTCCCATAAACAGCCCCATCTCCCCATCTGCATCCCAGCTCCTATCTCTAACTACCTCTCTTGGCCTATCACAGCTCTCAACCTCTAAGACACACGAAAACGGTAACACCCTTGACCTTGTCTTTACCCGGCTCTGCTCATCCTCCCTCTTGGATAACTCAACTCTACTCTCTGACCACAACATTCTTTCCTTCTCACTCACTAACCCTCGGCCAACACAGCCCAATCCAACCTATCACACATCCAGAAATCTACAGGCCATTAACCCTCAAGCACTCACAGACTCCCTCATCTCATCTCTGTCCCCAATCTCTTCAATCTCCTGTCCAGATCAGGCAGTAAATCACTACAATGACTCTCTCAGAAGCTCCCTGGACCAAGTAGCGCCCCTCACCCGCAGAACCTCCAAACAGAGAACAAAACAACCCTGGCCACACCACAAACTCGATTCCTCCAGCGATGCTCGAGGAGTGCTGAACGTCTATGGAGGAAAACTCGCTCACCAGGAGACTTTATCCACTATAAATTCATGCTAAAAACCTACAACTCTGCCCTTCACCTTGCCAAACAGACCTACTTCACCACCCTGGTCTCCTCACTATCCAACAATCCAATAAAACTCTTTGACACCTTTCACTCTCTCCTCAGTCCGAAAGTGCAGGCCCCATCACTGACCTCTGTGCTGATGACCTGGCTTCCTACTTCATGGAGAAAATAGACAACATCCGCCAGGAAATCAGCTCTCAGCCTCCAAGCGCTGACACCCCCATTCTTCCCCACATCTCCTCCGGTTCACTCTCCACATTTGACCCAGTCACAGAAGAAGAAGTCTCCAGGCTCCTTTCTTCCTCTCGTCCCACCACATGCACTACTGACCCCATTCCCTCACACCTGCTCCAGTCCTTCTCTCCAGTCGTCACCACTCATCTAACCAAAATCTTCAATCTCTCCCTCTCTTCTGGCATCTTCCCCTCCTCCTTCAAACACTCGATCATTACTCCATTATTAAAGAAAACCACTCTCGACCCAACCTGCACAAATAACTACAGACCAGTCTCCAATCTCCCCTTCATCTCTAAACTCTTGGAGCGCCTGGTCTATTCCCGCCTCACCCGTTACCTCTCCGCTCACTCTCTGCTAGACCCATTACAGTCTGGTTTCCGCCCCCTTCACTCCACAGAAACTGCCCTCATCAAAGTGACCAATGACCTTCTGACAGCAAAACGTAATGGTGACCAATCTCTGCTTATTCTCCTTGATCTCTCTGCAGCTTTTGACACTGTCGACCATCAGCTCCTACTCTCTATGCTGTACTCCATTGGCATAAAGGACACTGCTCTCTCCTGGCTCTCCTCCTATCTTTCTGACCGCTCTTTCAGTGTATCTTTTGCTGGCTCCACTTCTTCCCCTCTTCCCCTCACTATTGGAGTCCCTCAGGGTTCAGTCCTTGGCCCTCTCCTCTTCTCTCTCTACACGGCCCCGATTGGACAGACCATCAGCAGATTTGGCTTCCAGTACCATCTTTATGCTGACGACACACAACTATACACTTCAGCCCCTGACCTTACCCCTGCGGTAGTAAAGAACACCAATGACTGTCTATCTGCAGTTTCCAATATCATGTCCACTCTCTATTTGAAACTAAACCTTTCCAAAACTGAACTTCTTCTGCTCCCCCCATCCACTAACCTCCCTAAATCAGACATCTCTCTCTCAGTTTGCGGCACTACGATAACGCCTAGGCAGCAGGCTCGCTGTCTGGGTGTTATGTTTGACACCGATCTCTCCTTCTCCTCCCACACGCAATCTCTTGTCCGCTCCTGTCGCTTACACCTGAAGAATATCTCTACAGTCCGCCCCTTTCTCACCCTGGAAACAACAAAAACCCTCACAGTGGCCCTAATCCATTCCCGCCTTGACTATTGCAACTCTCTATTAAGCGGCCTCCCCCTCACCAGACTTTCTCCTCTCCAGTCCATCCTTAATGCAGCAGCCAGGATCACCCATCTGGCCAATCGTTACTCAGATGCCTCTGCTCTGTGCCAGTCATTGCACTGGCTGCCCGTATATTACAGGATCAAATTCAAATTGCTTGTTCTCACCCACAAAGCTCTTCACAGTGCAGCTCCCCCCTACCTCTCCTCCCTCATCTCTGTCTATCACCCCACCCGCTCTCTACGTTCCTCAAATGACCTTCGACTAACATCTGCACTAATCCGATCCTCCCACTCCCGGCTCCAAGACTTTTCCAGAGCTGCACCAAACCTCTGGAATGCTTTACCCAAAGAAATCAGGACTATCCACAACTTGCATGGCTTCAGACGATCCCTAAAAACGCATCTTTTTAAGGCGGCCTATCATACTCCCTAATAAGTCCATTGTACTGTAGACAGTGAAGGGGCTATCCCTCTGGACATTACTCTTCTACAAACTCCACCAAACCATAAAGGTCTACACAGATTGTATAATGACCATCCATGTAAGCTTAGCCCTATACCCCATTTCCTCAAGATGCCTGGACCACCAGTGCAATAAGCCCCGGCACCTTGTGCAACCCCTATCCCATTGTAGATTGTAAGCTCTTTTGAGCAGGGTCACCTTCATTTCTTGCTTTATTTATTGTATTTTTTTCACATTGATTGTATCCAATTATTGTACTTTATTTGTTCTCTATTGTAATTACTTACTGTATTTTCTGTACTCTAACCCTACATTGTAAAGCGCTGCGGAATATGTTGGCGCTATATAAATAAAGTATTATTATTATTATTATTATTATCTCCTAGTCACTGTCCATACATCAGTCCTAGTCCCTGTCTGTATATATCTCCTAGTCCCTGTCTGTATATATCTCCTAGTCCCTGTCTGTATTGTGAGGTAGCAACCGGGGAACCCGCTTGCAAAACGACAAGAACACGTGTTTATAAGTTTAACCAATGTCTACCCGTTTATTTTCACATATTAACAACATAACCCGGGTAGCATGTTGACACATATCACATTGCTTATAAACACTTTACATAAACACATCATACATTACATAAAACATTGCACATATACATTCACAGTAACCCGGGACCTGTAACCACGACTCTCTGTCCCCATTGGAGCTCTACTAACAGCTCCCGTGGTGGCTACGGCCTCCGGCCTACTTACACATCTTACAGTACCTTTATAATAAATACATTTGATATACTTCGATGATGACCCTTCCGGGTTCATAACAGGGATTGGCAAACCCTAGTAACCCGTGGCTGCGGCCTCCGGCCTAACCCCACGTTACCCAGTACGGGAGCCCTTCTAACCCCTGCTTCTGACCTTCGTTACATACGCCTCAACGGGCCCTGTGGGTCCCAATGGCGGTACCTGCCGCCTGGCTTTAGTCACCCAGCATGATGACTCAACACTCACCCGTAGTCAGGATTCCTGCCTGACCGGGTCCTTACATACCGTATGTGATCCATCATTCAAACGTCCATGGATCACACACCTGCTCACAGCCCACATCCATGGACTGTGGCCCCTCTATGGCCCATTACAGGGACTGGCAAACCATAGTGCACGGGAACCTCTACATCCGTTACCTACTAGGAGCCCTATTACCCCTGTCTCTGGCGCCACAGGCACACTCACCCCCTTAGAGGTCGTGGTTGAGGGACGGGTACCCTCTGCAAGCAGCAGGGCAAGCCTCCCTCTCGTCCCAAGGACGGAACGCCTCCAACATCATCCATACCAGCTGGGTCACTGTCTCTCCACATTATTATACATGGGTCTTACATAGGTCATCATCTCTCATTCAGGGCCATTACTTACGCCCTCATACACATAGTTCATCGGGTCCCTTAACGGAGTACTCTGACTCGGACCCAAAGGCGGTCTATGCCCGCCTGGCACACTACATACAATTGCCTCACGGGCTACATACATTCCGGTTTATCAGGACCTTTAACGGACTCCTCTGAGTCGGTCCCAAGGGCGGTCTATACTCGCCTAACATGATTTACGCACACCAGGTGCACAGTTCACACTATCGCTCGGGAACTGCTTTCTTACCGGGCACGGATCCGGGTCTCGCTACCTGGGTCACAGGTTCCACCAGGCATCCCCACAGGCTCCTTTCCCGGGCGTGTTTCACCCCACGCCCGGTCTAGCGTCCACGGGTCAACCATGGCTTCCCCCTCTAGGTGCGGACACGACCACGGACCTCGGCACCGGCATGGAGCTAGCATGCTCCCATCATGTCATGCACACAGAGCCTTGGACTGCTCTCCACTCAGGCTGGTCTCAGCTTCCATCTGAATCATTCTCAGCTTCCAGGATCAATCTCAGCCTCCAGAATGAATGAATCTCACAATCACTCAGGTGGCCGGCTCTTATCGTGCCAGCCACTCCCACATGGACACACCCCCTCAGCTGCTAATCATCAGCTTCCACACAGCTCAGGTTAACTCCCTGTGTTCCGGGTTGTCAGCACTCACTCATCACATCCTATTCCTCATGGACTCCTCTCACTCTCACTGCCGCTCATTAGGCTCATGAACTCATTGTGTTCAGGTTGGTTCACACAGTATTATCATCACAGGAAAACCGGCCAGTGTGCACAGGATCATCCTCTGATCCTACATGTGATGTACCCCGGCCATGCGGATCATGCCGGCGGTGCCTCACAGTATATATCTCCTAGTCACTGTCTGTATATATCTCCTAGTCCCTGTCTGTATAGCCCATTCCAGCCTTGCGCAGTTCTAGGATCTTTCCCCTGACATCCTTACAAAGTACTTTGGTCTTCCCATGTTGTAGAGGTTAGAGGTGACTGATTCATTGTGTGGACAGGAGTCTTTATACAGGTGACAATGTAACACAGCTGTGTGTAATGCAGGTAACGAGTTGATTAGGAGCGTCTAACAGGTCTGTAGAAGTCTGAACTCCAAGGAACAAATGGAGGAGGGCAAGCATGAAGAGATGATAGGTAGAGAATAGAGATGAGCGAACTTTGAATCCGGACCTAATCTGGCAATATTCGTTCGGCCCCTCAAAACCGAACATTTTACTGAAAAGTCGTGAAATTCAGGTTTTGTTTGGTAATTGTTCGGATGTGTGTGTAGCTTAACTAGGACAGAAGCATGCTTCTGTTCTACATTATGCTACACACACGAACACACACAGAGACACACAGATCATCTCATCAGTCTCTCACTTCCAGTCCGGCCCATTAAGCTTATGTATATTCACTTCACTGACAGTGAACAGCCAATCACATTCGCTCATGCTCCGTGAAAGAGTCTGTGATTGTAAGACCGCATTTATACAATCTGTTGTCTCTGCTTAGTTGCCATCAACATTAATGTACGGCAACCAACCTGGCATCATAGTGTGTAAAAAAAAAAAAAAAAGGAAAAAAAATGCATAGGGCTCCGCTGTATTTTTTAGTCTAGCACAGATAAAGCAGACAGCTGCGAGCTGCCACCCTCAGCTGCCTATTGCAAAAAAATTGCGTAGGCTCTGCTGTATTTTTAATTGCCAGCCAAAGTAAAACTAGGCAGCAGAGGGCTGATATTCACAGTGGGGTGAGGGCCCATCATTTTAGGCCCCCCCCACACTACAGAAAAGCAGCTTGCAACCTCCCCAGAAATTGGGACATTCATAAGAAGCACCAATTCCTGGTGTTTTACTCGCCCTATCTGCATAGGTTCATCCACCTGCACCTGTGGGACCTCCTCCATGGGGAGAACAGGGGTCTGGGGCCAGGTGTATCTTTTCCTGAGGCATCAATCTATTCTGATCGCAAGGAACATAACGGCCTCCAGTGACTTTGGAATAGAGTACTGAACAATAGAGTGCTGCAATCTACTAGATAACCCATGAAAGAACTAACTCCCAAAAGCCGGATCATTCCATTGGATGTCCGTGGCCCATCTCCGGATCTCCAAACAGTACTAGTTAGCCGGCCGCGTCCCCTGCTGAAGACTATGGAGATTCAAATCTGCCAGAGAGACGTCAACAGGGTCCCCTTAAACAGGGCCCAAAACTAAAAAAAACTCATCTACCGACCTCATAGATGTAGGGTCGATCAGTAGAGACAAATCACAGGACTGGGGATCTCCTCCAACAGGTAGATAATATTCCCCATTCTCTGTTCTTCCCTCCCCAAAGAATGTGGGCGGAGCCTGAAATACAACTTGCAGCCCTCCTGAAATGCCCAAACCTTGTCACCCCCCTCCCCCCCGAAAGCCTATCAGGGAGGGGAATCTTGGGTTCCGGCTGTGTCTGAGCTTTAGCCGATACCATCAGACACATAATATACCACAGCTGCTGCAACACCTGTCCCAGCAGATCCATCAACTTCTGGGAGAGAGTCTGCTTGAAAAGTGCAAAAACTGCAGCCGGATCGATAGTGGATCCAAAAAAAGGCTGGTGATTATGTCACACTGAGCGCAGGGAGGGTCCGTAAGCAGTGAGTGGCAGAAACGCACAGACCAACGGTGTCTGGAGCCCTACACCAAACAGCAGACAGGGAGGCAACTGGAGGGACAAATACAGCAGAGGGTTCTGCTCATAGGGAACGGGGAGGAGGTGAACTCTTGCAATCACCAGCAGCTGTGCCCTGATCTCCCTACCGTCCCTATATGGGTTATTTCACTCCACTGCCGAACAGGATACCTAGTCCCTCGCTGGCTCCGATGTTAGTCCTCAATGGGAAAATGGCCGGCGGGAGTCCAATCCCAACCTCTGCACTAAAATTAACAAGACGGGAAGAAAAGACAGACAGGGAAACAACAAACAACTTCCCATCTGCTGCCACGCTGTGTCAGCTGTCCAGAATAGCTCCTTCACCTCAGGTAGCCAGGCCAGGAATAAAGGGCGGGGAGGGGGTACTTTAGAGTGCCAACCTCCGCAGTTAGGTAGGGACAGAGGGGAAAGCATAGGAGAACTCAGATGGCACTTAATCTATCACTCTCTACTGATGATCTGTCCTAGCCTTACTTTCTCCCATATTCTAAAATCCCACTGGAAGGAACGCGATCCCCCTAAAGCCTGAGAAAAAGGAAACATCATCTTCCAGCCTGTGTCCATAATATGTGATATATCTGCCCCTATTGGGTTAGTGTGATCATGCAGTAAAACCATCATAAAAATGCCATATATATAAGTAACGAGCTCCGTCCTGGGGGGACGCTAAATGATTGTCAAAGTAACTAATTTTTGTTCCAAAAGATGCAGATAGAACACAAATGGTAGGAAACTAAGACCTTTGCCTTACTTTGGACAAAAGGGAGTGTTTATATGGAGGTAAATGCTTCTTTACTAGGAGGAATAGGATCTGGTAAAGAACCTTCCTCTTTTGATGACCTCATAGCCCGGGGGAGGAATCAATGTGCCCTAGATTCCACCCATTACTGAAAACTGACCGGGAATGAGGTGTGGAACGCATGCTTGCGTTCCACAGAAGCGCCGGACCGGAAATGACGTCGCAGGAGGATACGCGCGTCATTTCCGGGGGCGGGGGACGCCAGGTGACCGGGAAATACGGCCATAAAAGCTGCGGGATGGCCGCGGCGGCGTCCTCCACACTCAGACCACCAAGCTATGCTGGGTAAGTACCCAGGGGGCGATAGCACCCAAGGGGGACTGGAACTATATATGTAGATCGTGGTGCTTTGCACCAAATGGCATAACTAAGAGGGAATAATATCTAATGTCTTGTTTCACAGAGGCATGTACCATCATAGGGGGCACCTGTAATTAGGACCCCACTGAAAACCAAACCACACATCCCCTGATGAGGATTATAAGTCCGAAACGCGTAGGGAGTGGAACATGGTGGTGATATGTAGAATACTTTGAGAGTTCCAAATCAGGCTGTCATTAGCAGAAGGACCCCCTGGAAGGAAGCAACTCTAAATGAAACCTGCTCTGATGAAAAGAAGCCAGTGAGACCTTTCCTATACAAAGGGGAAGTGGGCTTTGTGTGATTTTCATATGCAGGAATTATGCGAGTTATTGTAGGGTGTAAGAGATAACACCAGCCTATATATAACTAGCATAAAGGTTTGAAGGTGAACTATGATGAAGGGCAAACTGAGCTCTATGGATAACACCTTTGAATGAGAAACAGCTCCCAGTATGGTAACGGAGCTTTTTAATAGTGTGACACTTGGGCACTGTTATAATTTATATGTATAGTTTGTGGGACAATCTTGTCTTTTAGAATAATCGATTAAATGTTAAGTTTTAACCTCTTAACTTCCTAACACTGATTTAGTTTATAGGAATAAAGTTCAATCACCAGCAAAGGACGCTGGAACCATGTGACCATATAAAGGGGATGGGAGTAACCACAAAGTAGCCACACCTGGACAAAGAACTAGTTAGCTTGCTAACAACAGAAACTGAAATTAACTCCTAAACTGCCAAAGGAGAGAAACACATTTAATATGAAGTCTCAAGACATAGATAGCAAAACTGTCACAAGTCTCCAAAGTAAGAGAAATAATTAAACAAATGACTGGCATCACCTTTGTGTGAGGTGCCGGCTAAAAAAAACATGTAAATTAGAAAATATGCCTGGTGAAAGTATTCGGTCCCCTTGAACTTTTCAACCTTTTGCCACATTTCAGGCTCCAAACATAAAGATATAATCATCTAATTCTGTCTGTTTGCCTGTAACGGAAATCCTGCGCTGCTGATTGGTTGCGGGCGACTGGCGCGACCAATCAGCGACAGGCGCAGTCCGGCTGCGAATTGGCGCGAGATTTGAACCACGCACGCCACCGCTAGCCGCTGATCTCCTGACGGTAGCCATGGGTCATCTCCTGCTGCACGGAGGTACCCTGACCGCCATATTTGAACACCCAAGTTATGGGTATTCCGATATGGCGGCCGGGATTCAAATTCCCCCCAAGCCGCGTGGGACAACGACCAACAACCTCAATACTACGCCCTAGAGTGACAGGGTCTCAACGACCGCCATATCGTTGCTGTATCGCTGGTGAGATCTGATTGTTTGACATCTCACCAGCGACCACATAGTGACGCTCCAGCGATCCCTACCAGGTCGTATCTTTGTTGGGATCGTTGGAGCGTCGCCAAGTGTGACGGTACCTTACTAATCACTCATTGCATTATTCTTAAATCTTCATAAATAAACTACATACATATTCCAGAATACCCGATGCGTTAGAATTGGGCCACCATGTAGTAAAGTTATAAATTCTCATTTTTTTGTGAAGAATCAACAAGTGGGACACAATCGTGAAGCGGAAGGAAATTTATTGGATATTTTGTACTTTTTTAACCTCCCTGGCGGTCTGTTTCTTTGCAAAAAAATCAACAAAAAGCGGGCTTACCCGCGTTCGCGGCAGATGCGGTAAAAAAACCGCATCTGCCGCACTTGCCGCATAGCTGCCGCACTTGCCGCACTTGCGGCGCGGTTGCGGTAATCTGCTTAGTAAAGGGAACCTAAGTGACATACACTTACATGCCTGCGTTCTTCTGGGGGTCTCCCTGTGTGTGCTGGGACTTGTGGGCTGTGCCCATCATGGCTGCTCTCCCCCTCCCTTATGCACGGCCCCTCTCAGCCTGCTATTGTGAAGTGAGGCTGATCGCGTCATAAAGGGGCGGGGCTACCGGGATGCCGCGATTGAGCCCCGCCCCTTTATGACGCGATCAGCCTCACTTCACAATAGCAGGCTGAGAGGGGCCGTGCATAAGGGAGGGGGAGAGCAGCCATGATGGGCACAGCCCACAAGTCCCAGCACACACAGGGAGACCCCCAGAAGAACGCAGGCATGTAAGTGTATGTCACTTAGGTTCCCTTTACTAAGCAGATTACCGCAACCGCGCCGCAACCGCGCCGCAAGTGCGGCAAGTGCGGCAGCTATGCGGCAAGTGCGGCAGATGCGGTTTTTTTACCGCATCTGCCGCGAACGCGGGTAAGCCCGAGCCTGACTCGGGGTTAACGATTCTGGTAGTGAATGTTAACCCCGAGTCAGGCTCGGGAATAACGCTAGGGAGGTTAACTAAAAAAAACTGAAGCGTGGGGCGTCCAATATTATTCGTCCCCTTTACTTTCAGTGCAGCAAACTCACTGCAGAAGATCAGTGCGGATCTCTGAATGATCCAGTGTTGTTCTAAATGACTGGTAATGATAAATAGAATCCACCTGTGTGTAATCAAGTCTCCGTATAAATGCACCTGCTCTGTGATAGGCTCAGGGGTCTGTTTCAAGTGCAGAGAGCATCATGAAGACCAAGGAACTCACCAGGCAGGTCCGAGATACTGTTGTGGTGAAGTTTAAAGCCGGATTTGGATACAAAAAGATTTCCAAAGTTTTAAACATCTCAAGGAGCCACTGTGCAAGTGATCATATTGTAATGGAAGGAGGATCAGACCACTGCAGACCTACCAAGACCCGGCCGTCCCTCTAAACTGTCATATCAAACAAGAAGACTGATCAGAGATGCAGCCAAAAGGCCCATGATCCCTCTGGATGAACTGCAGAGATCTACAGCTGAGGTGGGAGAGTCTGTCCATAGGACAACAATCAGTCGTACACTGCACAAATCTGGCCTTTATGGAAGAGCGTCAAGAAGAAGCCATTTCTCAGAGATATCCATAAAAAGTCTGGTTTGAAGTTTGCCACAAGCCGCCTGGGAGATACCAAACATGTGGAATAAGGGGCTCTGGTCAGAGGAAACCAAAATCAAACTTTTTGGTCACAATGTAAAACGATGTTTGGCGTAAAAGCAACATAGCTCATAACCCTCAAAACACCATCCCCACTGTCACACATGGTGGTGGCCTGAAAACACCATCCCCACTGTCACACATGGTGGTGGCAGCATCATGGTTTGGGCTTTTCTTCAGCAGGGACAGGGAAGATGGTTAAAATTGATGGGAAGATGGACGGAGCCAAATACAGGTCCATTCTGGAAGAAAACTTGCTGGAGTCTGCAAAAGACCTGAGACTGGAACGGAGATTTATCTTCCAACAAGACAATGATCCCAAACATAAAGCAAAATCTACAATGGAATGGTTCAAAAATAACCGTATCCAGGTGTTAGAATGGCCGAGTCACATCCAGACCTGAATCCAATGGAGAATCTGTGGAAAGAGCTGAAAACTGCTGATCACAAACGCCTCAATCCAACCTCACTGAACTCCAGCTGTTCTGCAAGGAAGAATGAGACAAACCCCAAGAGACTGCAGCTGTAATCACAGCACAAGGGGGCGCTACAGAGGATTAACTCAGGGGGCTGAATAATATTGCACGCCCCACTGTTCAGTTTTTTATTTGTTAAAAAAGTTTAAAATATGCAATAAATTGAATTCCCCCTCACGATTGTGTCCCACTTGTTGTTGATTCTTCACAAAAAAATTAGAATTTATATCTTTATGTTTGAAGCCTGAAATGTGGCAAAAGGTTGAAAAGTTCAAGGGCCGAATACTTTCACAAGGCACTGTATATAGGGGGTCAAATACTTTCACAAAGCTCTGTATATATACATAGGGGGCCGAATACTTTCACAAGGCGCTGTATATAGGGGGTCAAATACTTTCACAAAGCTCTGTATATATACATAGGGGGCCGAATACTTTCACAAGGCACTGTATATAGGGGGTCAAATACTTTCACAAGGCACTGTGTATATATATAGGGGGCCGAATACTTTCACAAGGCACTGTATATAGGGGGTCAAATACTTTCACAAGGCACTGTATATATACATAGGGGCCGAATACTTTCACAAGGCACTGTATATATACATAGGGGGCCGAGTACTTTCACAAGGCACTGTATATAAGGGGCCAAATACTTTCACAAGGCACTGTATCTGCTGCAACACTAAACACTAGGAGTATGTGAAATAGCATACCGGCTAACAATGAATAGCAGGGCTGTCTGCACAGCTAATAGTGATGTAAAGAATGGGACATTGCAGAAACTGCTTGAGAATATAATGAAACTTGAGAAGACTTAGCTTTAGCAGTGGCCACTGCGAATGTCCCTCTCTTTACATCAGTATTAGGGTGCTTTCACATCAGCGTTTTTTTTCGTGGCCGCACCTGCCGCAAGTGACAAAACCGCACTTGCCGCACCCTTACCGCAAGCCCCATAGACATTGCATGGGGCTTGCCGCAAGTGTGCCGCAAGTGTCGCGGTTATGCGGTAATCGTGGCAGATGCGGTTTTTTCACCGCATCTGCCGCGAATTTCAAAAAACACTGATGTGAAAGGGCCCCTAGTTGTGCAGACAGGCAGTATGCTATTTCATATACCGTAATTCATAGTGTGTAGTATTGCAGCAGATACAAATTAAAAGAGACCATCCTGACAACCTGTCACTGAACCACCTATGAAGCTGATATTTGTGCCACCTGTGGCAGAACACAAACCCTATTGGAGCTGTTGCATGAGGTATGAGGGCCCCCAGCCCACTAGGCCTACCCCTGTCACTGAACCACCTATGAAGCTAACATTTGTGCCTCCTGAGTGTGGCAGAGCATAAAATCTATTTCAGATGTTGCATGAGACATGAAGGTCCCCAATTCAACAGTCCTACACCTGTCCCTTATTCCTATTTTCCTGATCAATGTTTAGCCTTCAAATGCTAAGCCAGGCCCTGTTCCAGACCCTGTGACATGCATGCCGGTTGTGCCATTATACAATTTTTATTCTGGGTCAGTTAATGCCCCTTTTTTGTGGTGTCTGGCCCTAATTTTTTGAAATGTGGAGACTCTTCTTGGGGCCACATTGTTGTGTGTCTTGAACTTAGCAGGGCTCTCTGAGCAACATGCCTACTGCTGTCACTCATCTCCTTGTTACTGACCAATTTTTAACCTTCAAAGGCTAGGCCAGGCCTTGTTCCAAACCCCATCCCAAGCATCCAGGTGGCACCATTATACAATTTGTATTCTGGGTCAATTGATTTTCATGGTGTGTGGCTCTATTTCTTTGAAATGTGGAGACTCTCCTTGGGGGTCTCCTTGTTGTGCGTTTCCTGAATTTCGCAGGGCTCACTGAGCATGACACTTACACCGGTCCCTCATCCCGCTGTTCCTGATCAATGCTGAAGCTTGAAATGCTGTACCAGGCCTTCCTTTTCCCATGGATCCATAGTGCGCCACAGTTAAACATTATAACTCTGGGGAATAGATGCCCTTGTTCCTGGTGTCTGCTCATAATTTAAGCAGTTTCTGTAGCATTTGGGCCCCCTGAAGGTGTTCTTTGTGCCATTGGTTTTGCCTCCCATTCAATCCAATAGGGTTCAGAAGTTCTTTGAACGATTCCGTGAACATATTGAGATTCAGCAAACGAAACCGAGCCAGAACTTCCAAAGGTTTGATCATCTCTACTAGGGACTGGGACTACAAATAAATGGGAGCTAAAATGAGAATATAATCAGGGGAGGATATATGCAGGGACAAGGACCAATATATAGACGGACTAAGACAGATGTATGGACAGAGGCTAGGAGATATATACAGACATGAACTAAGACACACCTAAAAAAGTATCAGAGGCTTCACCTTGTGTGGTTGTGAGAGTCACAACCACTACAAAAGCACATCACGGCTGCTGCAGTCCCCAGCGTGGTGCACATAGAAGAGGGAGGATGAAGGGTTAAACACCACGCTGCCGTATTCCACCAGACATCAAAGGGGGAATATAATATTGATTTATTAGTCATTGTGTTTCAGGGCTCCATGGCCTCTTCATCAGGACAAATCAATATCATATTGCCATGTTTCATGGAGCCCTAAAATGCGTTGTATTATTATTATTATTTATTTATATAGCGCCATTATATTCCATGGCGCTTTACATGCTAAAAAGGGCAGACTAGCACAAGTAAGATAGTAACAATACAAGTAACAATAAATGTGGACAATTCGGTTGTACAGATACAAGAGGGGAGAAATCCTGTCCGCGAAGGCTCACAATCTACGAGGGGCGGGTGGGGATACAGTAGGAGGGGGAGGTGTCGGTCGTGAGACAGTGCAGTGGACAGGGTCTTATTGCAGGTGGTGGCTTGGCGGAAGAGGTGGGTCTTCAGGCTTCTTTTGAAGGTTCCCAGGGTAGGAGAATGTCTGATGTGTTGGGCAGTGAGTTCCAGAGTCTGGGTGAAGCACGGGAGAAATCCTGTATGCGGTTGTGCGAAGAGGAGATGAGGGGGGAGTAGAGGAGAAGCTCTTGGGAGGATCGCAGGTTGCGTGAGGGTAGGTATCGGGAGACCATGTCAGAGATGTATGGAGGGGACAGGTTGTGGAATGGCTTTGTATGTCATGGTTAATGTTTTAAACCGGGATCTCTGGGAAGCAGAGAGCCAGTGAAGGGCTTGGCAGAGGGGGGAGAACAGGGGAGTAGCGGGGGACAGATGGATTAGGCGGGCAGCGGAGTTCAGGATAGACTGGAGAGGTGCAAGGGAGGTATTGGGGAGGCCGGTGAGCAGGAGGTTTCAGTAGTCGAGGCGGGAGATGATGAGGCGTGAATAAGGGTTTTAGCAGTGTCGTGGTCAAGAAAAGTGCGGATCCTATAGATGTTTTTGAGCTGGAGTCGGCAGGAGGTGGCGAGGGCCTGGATGTGGGCTTGAAGAAGAGGGAAGAGTCAAGGATAATCCCAAGGCACTTGGCATGGGGGACTGGAGAGAGAGAGCAGTCGTTGACAACGATGGATAGGTCAGGTAGTGAGGGGGAGCGTCTTGGGGGGAAGACTATGAACTCGGTTTTGTCCATGTTCAGCTTAAGGAAGCGAGCAGAGAAGAAGGATGAGATGGCGGACAGGCAGTGTGGAATTTTGGATAGAAGGGAGGCGATGTCAGGACCGGACAGGTAGATTTGGGTGTCGTCGGCGTAGAGGTGGTACTGGAGGCCATGGGACTCGATGAGTTGCCCTAGTTGTATAAGAAATAAATATTATATTCACCCTTTGATGTCTGTTGGAATACATCAGAGCGGTGTTTAACCCTTCATCCTCCTCCCTACTTTAATTTTCAGAGATGATCATCAACATTATCAGAAATAATCACATGAAATAGATCCCTCTGTGTGTAATGACTCTATAATATACCGTATGTGTGTCACTTTATGTACTGAATTAGTGGAATAAAGTCACTTCTTGATGATCTTCTAATTCATCGAGATGCTCCTGTATATATAAACAGGGAATAGGACGGATGTGCAGACAGGGGTCATTTGTTTTTTACAATATTGTATCTTACTTTTAGGTGGAAAGTTGGCAGGATATTGCTGATGATACAGCTCTGAATGCAATTAGGCTGTACTGTGGTGCACCTTCATCTCAGAACATGGAAAAGAAGATTACCTCTACAGAAGGAGAGTGAGTACCAGATATTTAGGATTGCGGAAATCATGTCTGCCTACAATTATAGAGGGACCCGGTCTGGAGGTCCCACTTGTCCGGATAGGCTCAGCTCATATAGACGAATTAGGCTTCAGGGAATAGTAGAATGTGCAAGATGGAAGAACAGGAGCTGACAAGCGTTGGCCAACCATGTGTATATCTACAGAACCCCACACGCCAATGCACTGAATATATATTAGTCCAAGGGCCAACTGCTTAGTACAACTCATTCCCATATAGCTTTTAGGGCAAATGGTCGTGACCATAAAGGAACCCCATACACCAATGCACTCATATACAGTATGTTCTGAACAGATTAGTTGCAAAGACCGGCCGCTTAGAACAACCATTCCCATATAGCTTTTAGGGCATATGGTCATAACTATAAAGTGAGTACATTAGCCGTGCCTTTAAGGAGATTAATGGAACGGAAGAAAGGAGCGTAACGACCAAGACAAGGAAGAAGGGTTTGTTCCAGACCCACAAATATCAAAGCATATAGGGATATATAAAAATAACTGGACAGCATAGGGTCCTAGCTTCAAATGTGACCTCATCCAGACGTCAGAGTTTTTCATGTGCGTAAAAAAATGGTACCGGTGTCCCCCGCGTCCTATTTGGATTCGTATGTAATCAATGGGTCATCAGTAGTGATGAGCGAGCATGCACGGCGCTACTCGTTACTCGCATGAGTATCCCGTACTCGGATGCTCGGCGAGCGCCGACTACCGCGGAGATGCTCGACTCTTCACAATTTATTATCGATCTGACACAATACACAGCTCCCTTCATGCCACACAGTGAGCTGGCACCCCACAGAGAGCAGATTGATTGTTAGGATCCCTCTGGGGGCACAGCAAGGTGTTGTATGTTGGGCAATTTGAAAAAGCCCCCCTCCCGCCCTTTCCCAGCAATACTCATTTTATAGCCGAAGTCTATGGGCGGAGCCTGTCACTAACTGACTTACATTGGGCTCAGTGCTCAGTCGAGTACTCGAGCATCGAGCACCCAAGCTCATCACTAATCCTATCCTTTGCAAAAAGAACCTGTCACCAGGAATTTGCTAACTCAAGTACAGACATGGTACACTGACATTACTGGCCGGTGATCTATGGATCCTTCACGAGGACCCTGCGTGCCTAAATATTGCCGCCAACCGCAGCGTCTCACCTCCACCGAGAGGAACTTCAACTATCTCTGACTGGTGGGAGCTGGAGTTTGTGGATAATATCAACACTCACAGACTTAAAGGTTACGGTGATGTTGCACTGTTTAAAATGAGACTTGAGGGGAAGAAATGTTTTGTGTTTTTTGTTTAATCATTGTTTGAAGCTTTCTTATAACGATCAGTGATGAGCGAGATCTGAAATCCCTGAGTGCTCGGTACACAAATCGCGCAGGTGAGACGCTCAGAAGGGCTCAACTCGAAGAATGGGAATAATGGAAGTCAATGCGGAACTCAAGACTCTACGGAAAAATGCATGAGTTTCCCATTGACTTTCATTATACTCAGTATTCCGGTTGAGCCCATCCAAGCGTCCCATTGCTCGATTCGAGTACCGAGAAGTCAAGCAGTGAAATGCTGGCTTATCACTAATGATGTGTTTGTGCTTTGGGGTGGGCCTGTGGGTAGGGTCTTATCTTGACACCCCGGCCCCTCCATCTACCTCTAATTTGTGAGTGACAGGTTTGAATGCACATAGGCTACCGACAATGCCATTTTATTAGAGACCGATGCGGATATGATCGCACATGCGCTACTGATGGAACCATTTTATTGGAGACTAATGCAGATGCAACCGCTTATGTGCCAACAGATGGCACCATTTTATTGGAGATCGATGTGGCTTCTTCTGCGCATACGCTGCCAATAGTGCCATTTTATCAAAGACCGATAGAGGTGCGACCACAAATGGGCCGACAATGGCGCCATTTTATTGGAGACCTGATGTTAAATTCTGCTGACAGGTTCTCTTTAAACACGAACAATAGACGGACATCACACAAATAGTGCACAGATGTCGTCCATGTCTTGTCTGTGTTTTTCATGGATCCCTAGACTTGTATTGGCTTTTTTATTCTGTGCTGCTGCAAAAAAATGGATGTGTCTCTGTGAGTTTTGCACAGACACACAGACATGTGAAAAATGTGGACAAAACACCTGTGTGCAAAACGACGCCTGAATGAAGCCTTAGGGTGCCTTCACATTTGCGTATGTGAACGCTGCTTTCTGCGTTCCCATACGCAGTCAAACGCATGCGCACCTCGCTCCTATGTTTAACATAGGAACGCATAGTGCCTGCGTTTGCTGCGTTCGGGTGCGGAAGGGATATCTGCTCCCTCCAGGGTCTCCCGTCCGCACCCGGGACGCAGCATGTTGCATTTTTTGTTCGCTCAGGGAACTTGGAAAATCAGCAAGTTTCCCCAAGCGCACAAACCATGCATTGGCGTCAATGGGTCCGCAGTGTTCTGCACTTGACAGCGCAGGAGAACGCTGTGGACCCATTGAAATCTCTCCTGGTGGCCGCCGGTGATGCCACAGGAGATCACCGACGGCCACCAGGAAATCAGCTGAGCCACTGATGATCTCCTCCTCCCCGCCGCCGGTAATCTCCTAGCGGTGTCGGTCGGGGAGAAACAGCTGATGTGACAGCTGTTTGAATCTTCCCGCGCCGACATCTCCTCTCGGTGTCGGCGTGGGAGATTCAAACAGCTGTCAAATCAGCTGTTTCTCCCCGCCGACACGTCCCGGAGCTTACCGGCGGCCGGGAGGAGGAGATCTCCGCCGCTGATCTCCGCCTCCAGCCCGCCCCTGGACACCTCCGATTGGCTGCCGGGCTCCACAGTGATGTGTCCGCAGGGGACATTCTCCGCTGCGGACACATCATTAGACCCTGCGTTTCACTGCGTTTGTGTCTGCATTCCATCAGCATGCAGACACAAACGCAAATGTGAAGGTAGCCTTAGTGATCCTAAGAAAAATAGAAAATTATTTGAAAAACAGACTCGTATGACCTTTATTCTTTGCATTTTCCCTGATATCAGCTAAAAAAAAGTATTTACAGTTGTCCTAAAAAATTTACATCCCCCGGCAGATTTTTTTCTTTCTTGGCCTTTTTTCAGAGAATATGAATGATAACACATTCTCTCTTTTTTCCGCTCATGGTTAGTGGTCGGGTGAAGACATTTATTGTGTTTTCTCTTTATAAATCATAATGACAACGAAAAACGTCTAAATGACCTTGATGAAAAGTTCACATCCCCCAGTTCTTAATATCATGTATTGCCCCCTCTGACATCAATGACAGCTTGAAGTGTTTTGTGGTAGTTGTGGATGAGGCTCTTTATTTCCTCAGATGGTAAAGCTGCTCATTCTTCTTGGCAAAAATCCTCCAGTTCCTGTAAATTCCTGGACTTTGTTGCATGATCTGCGCTTTGCTTGAGTTCTCCCCAGAGCGGCTCAATGATATTGAGGTCAGGAGACTGAGATGGCCACTCCAGAACCTTCACTTTGTTCTGCTGTATCCAATGACAGGACGACTTGGCCTTGTGTTTTGGATCGTTCTCATGTTGGAACATCCAAGTATGTCCCATGTGCAGATTCTGGGCTGATGAGTGCAGATTTGCCTCCAGTATTTGCTGATAACTTGCTGCATTCATCTTTCCTTAAACTTTGACCAAGTTTCCTGTGTCTTTGTATCTCACACATCCCCACATCATCAGCGATCTACCTCCGTGCTTTACAGTAGGAATGGTGTTCCTTTCATCATAGGTCTCTCCAAAAGTAACGTTTATGGCTGTGGCCAAAAAGTTTGATATTGTTATCATCACTCCAAATTGCCTTGTTCCAGAAGTTTGGAGGCTTGTCTGTGCTGTTTGGCTTATTGTAGGTTAGATGTGGCATTTGCGCAGTAATGGTTTTCTTCTGGTGGCTCGACCAGCACACTATTCTTTAAGTGCCTTGTGAGACTCAGGTGGGGTTAGTGGAGGAGGGCAGATATATCTCACCCAGGTATCTGTCCTATGCAACCTAACCTGGGTTGTAACACCTGGCTACTAATGAAGTAAGGGGAGGCGGTTTGGGTCTGTAAAAGGAGTCTGGGAGACGGGCGGGGCTCTCTCTCTGCCTGGGAGCACAGACAGCCTGTCTGTGTGAGGAGAAGCACGTGAGTGAAGCCATTGCTGTTTGGTTATATGTTTAGGCTGAAGGGAGAAGCCCTTCAGCCTGTAGTGAGGGTCCATTCTGTGTAGTTAGAGCCGGACAGGCGAGGATTTTGGTTTTGCTGTTTTGTTTTCTTTTGTTGGCTTTCACCACAATAAACCTGGCCCAGTGCCAGTTGCATCCACATTGCTGTGTTTGGACTAAATGACACCAAATCAACGTGCCCTTTGATCCCAGCAAAGGCGAACCACAGGCGTGTTGTCACAGCCTCCTTATTGTGCATCATGAAGTGAGTCCTGGATTTCAGCTGATGTTATTCGTTGGTTTTTCTTTGCCCCCGAACAGTTGGGGACGAAATTTTTGTGGGTACCTGATCGTAATTTGGTTTTACAGAGCTCCTGATTTTCCATTTGTTAATTCCAGTTTGAACACTGCTGACTGGTATTATCAATTCCTTGGATATATTTTTGTATCCCTTTCCTGTTTTATACAGTTCAACTATCTTTTCCCGTACATCTGTTAACAATTCTTTTGCTTTCCCCATGACTCACAATCCAGAAACATCAGTGGCTGGATGAAAGATTCAAGAGTCTGTCTGGATCCCAGAAACTCACTCAGCTTTCATGCACACACACTGATTACAAGCAAACAAGTCATAGGTGAGGATGTTACCTTTATTAACTATTCAAACCCATGTGTCAACTTCTGTGTCTGTTATCAAACCAAAATCGCCAGGGTGTATAAACTTTTGATCAGGGTCATTTGGATGTTTTTGGTTGTCATTATGAGTTATAAAGAAAACACAGTAGTTTGACAATAAATGACTTCAACCACTAACCATGAGTGGGAAAAAAGTTTATGTGTTATTATTCATATTATCTGAAAAAAGCCAAGAAAGAAAATAATCTGCCGGGGGATGTAAACTTTTGAGCACAACTGTATATAAAATTTAAATATAAAAAATATATCACAATAAAAGAGAAAAAAATATTTGAACACCTGATCTCCTGTAACGGCATGTGCGAGAAAACAAAATGTCCTTGGTCAGAAATGAGGGAAAATGTTAAATTGGATAAAGAGGGTTTTTCAACATGTGGACATCAGAAACCCAGTAAGTCCAATCTTATGTTCTTGTTGACATTGTTGATTTGTACTTAGTCATTTTTGCTTTATTTTTAGCTTTGGCTCTTGGAGAAAGTATTACCAGTGCAAATCAGGATGTCTCACAGGCTTCAGCCTAAGAGTTGAGCCTGATGGCCACATGGATGACACAGGTGCCAACAACATCAAGTTTACCTGCTCGGACGGCTCAACCATAGAGGGAGATGGGGAGACCTGGGGAGAATATGGATCATGGAGCAAAAGTTGTTCTGGAGGAATACGCGGAATCAAAACCAGAGTCCTGCCACCACAAGGAATGATGCATGATGACTATAGTCTCACTGATGTCTCGTTTTTGTGTTAAGGTTCCTGAAAAGTCCATTAAACCAATCAAAATCACTCATATAATGAAATCAATGTAGTTTGGAATCACATCTCTGAGCAAATTAGTATATGACTGTTAATCTTTTTCATGTGTATGACAGAGGATGAGGTAGGACAGGTGAGGGTGTGAGTGGAGGATGATGGTGTTGGGTGATGCTGAAGGAAAGTGGGATTTGGTGGGTGCCAAGATGTAATGGTGGATTGTGGTGTTTAGTGGTGGTGGTTGATGGCAGATATTGGTGGTTGGAGGTAGTCAGTGATGGGTTACGGTAGGTTTTGTTGGGTGTCTAGATGCTACTGTAGATGATGTTATGGTAGGCTGTAGTTGGTGATGGTGGGTCATAAGATGTAATGGTAGATTGTGGTGGTGGTTGATGGTGGATATTGGTGGTTGGAGGTAGTCAGTAATGGGTTATGGTAGGTTTTGTTGGGTGTCTAGATGCTACTGTAGATGATGTTATGGTAGGCTGTAGTTGGTGATGGTGGGTCATAAGATGTAATGGTAGATTGTGGTGGTGGTTGATGGCGGATATTGGTGGTTGGAGGTAGTCAGTAATGGGTTATGGTAGGTTTTGTTGGGTGTCTAGATGCTACTGTAGATGATGTTATGGTAGGCTGTAGTTGGTGATGGTGGGTCATAATGGGACGTGGTTAGTTGATGGTGGGTTGTGGTTGATGGTAGTTCTTATTGGCGATAGTGATGGGTTACAGTGGTTTCTAGTGGGTGTTAAAGTCTGACAGAAGGTCATGGTGAGCAGTGGTGAGTGATGGTGGATGATTGTGGGTCATGGATGATAGTGACAGGTCATGGTCTATGAAGGTGGGTTGTGGTAAATGGAGATAAGTGATGGTGTGTTCTTGTGATTGATGGCGTGTTGTGATGAGCGAGCACTACGATGCTCAGGTGCTCAGTACTCATAACGAGCAGTCAGATGCTCGCACGGGTGCAACTTGTGTACCGAGTATGATGGAAGTCAATGGGAAATATGAGTTTACTACTGACTTCAATTATATTTGGTACATGAGTTGTGTCCATCCGAGCGTTCAACTGCTCGTTACGAGTACTGAACACCCGGGCATGGTAGTGCTCGCTCATCACTAATGGTGAGTTGTGGTAGAAGGTAATTTTAGGAATTTACAATGTAATTTTTTGTTGATTTGTAAACTAGTCATTTTTCAGTCTATGATCTATGAAAAACAATTTCTAAAATTAACTAATAAAAAAATCTTCAGCATTCCTATGAGAAGTCTCATTAGTCATTTTTATCAAATCACACTGTGTTTCCAGCAGAAGCTCCACAGATTGATATGTTGTTTAATGGAAAAAGATTCAGCATAACTTGTAATCACTCATTTCAATATCTACTCATCCGATATTAGGAGTCAACAAGGTGGTCCTAATTAGCAATTGTCAACCATACATGTACAGCACAAGTCATGAGCAGGTAGGACGCTAGGCACTACTAATAGGTAGGATAAATGACACAGTCACTACTACATAAGTATAGGCAACAAGAAAGTCAGGTAATCTGGGGTCAGGTTCCAGGAGAGCTCATAGTATTTATGGAGTAGACAGAGACGTAGTCATGCAACAGTCCAGGTCAGGTTTCCAAGAGAAAACAAAAAGGATTCAGGGAGTCAACAGAGACATTTTCAGGTCCAGGAGATCATAACAAGTACAGGGAGCTGACAAAAGTGAAATCAAGCAACAGACCAGGGTCAAATAAAAAAACATCAGGATAGAAACCAAATAGCAGGTCAACCAACTTCAAATAGAATGTACGATTGGATTCTGGGAGACGCTGCTCAGTAAAGTAGGAACACAATCACAAGAAGGATGAAAAACCTCAGTAACCCAGAAACAGAATGGTACCCTACACTGTCAATCAACTACTGACATCTCACCACACCAGATACAAAACACAGCAATAAATCTTACTGCGTCTGAGAAGCATTGCATGGAGGAGTCGTGACAGCAGGTTTATGAAGTGGGTTCACCGATTGAGCCTGACCTATACGCAGACGATAAAGGCTGTGACACACAGGTTCTGATTCTGACAGCCAAGGGTGGTTGGTTTCTGACAGTGGCATTAGTGGTGCGCTTTCATGGGGGTGCGCCATTGTATGTGCCCATTGGACAACCTGCAACAAGAGGAGTTGCTATAGAGGATGGGGGTCTGTTGAAGATCTCTGTGTCTGCCATCATGGAGCTCCTTTGATATCTAGTCTATGGTCAGGCTTCAGAGGAAATAATGATTTTTGCTGCGAATAACAATCTCGAAGAATCAGACGATTGCAGGTTCAAGTCCCCTAAAGGTACTGTTACACGTCACAACATCACTGCAATTTCACGTGAGCGCCGACGTTTTTGGCACTTTGCCAAGATCGCTTTGGAGATGTCACACGTAGCGATGTTGCGTGCAACCTCCGGCGATCTGGCGTTCCAGAAATCGCCTGAACAAGACCGGAAGCGATCTTGCCTTTCCACATCGCCGCGTCACACAGCACATCCACATCAGCGATGTGGGTGTGCTGTTTGACGCAGGCGAAGAGCTAGGAGTGCCAGAGTGTGTTTTACCGCGCCCCTACCACTGCGATTGGCCAACCCAACTGCGTCACCATTGGTCAGCCTTGTCTGGCAAGATGGCCACTACATTACGCATTTGCCCTTTCTACTATCTCACTATTCAAATATGGTGCCTTGGCCACGGGCAGCCAATGGGAACTCAGTTGTATCCACCAATCGCCGCCGACGGGCGTGGAAAACACAACGCTCAGGCACGCCTACGGGATTGATTTTAGGATCTCTGAAGTTGCGCTCAACATCGTTATCGCGCTGTCACACGGCCCGATCCTGCAAAATCGCGAGGTTGATATCGCCTGGTTTTAGAGCGGTGCTGTAAAACCTGTCAACTCCCCACTAGCGATTTATCGCCGTCAAATCACCCTGTCAAACACCACTTGCGATGTGGTTTCAACAAAGCTGCGGGTGATATTGTGGCGTGTGACGGTACCTTAACACACATATGGGTATCACTACATCCATAATACTCTGATCAATATATAGAACTACTAGTAAAAAGGCCCGATGCAATTGCATCGGGAGCAGGGTGAAATAAATTGTGTGTATACAGGCGGGTCAGTGGGTAGCAGAGTATACAGGCGGGTCTGTGGGTAGCAGAGTATACAGGCGGGTCTGTGGGTAGCAGAGTATACAGGCGGGTTTGTGGGTAGCAGATTATACAGGCCGCTGTGTGGGTAGCAGAGTATAGAGAAGGCTCTGTGGGTAGCAGAGTATACAGGCGGGTCTGTGGGTAGCGGAGTATACAGGCGGGTTTGTGGGTAGCAGATTATACAGGCCGCTGTGTGGGTAGCAGAGTATAGAGAAGGCTCTGTGGGTAGCAGATTGTACAGGTGGCTCTGTGGGTAGCAGATTGTACAGGTGGCTCTGTGGGTAGCAGATTGTACAGGTGGCTCTGTGGGTAGCAGATTGTACAGGTGGCTCTGTGGGTAGCAGAGTATACAGGCGGCTCTGTGGATAGCAGAGTATAGAGGCGGCTCTGTGAGTAGCAGAGTATACAGGCGGCTCTGTGGGTAGCAGAGTATTGAGGCGGCTCTGTGGGTAGCAGAGTATACAGGCGGCTGTATGGGTAGCAGAGTTTACAGGCGGCTGTATGGGTAGCAGAGTATAGAGGCGGCTGTGTGGGTAGCAGAGTATAGAGGCGGCTCTGTGCGTAGCAGAGTATACAGGCAGCTCTGTGGGTAGCAGAGTATACAGGCGGCTCTGTGGGTAGCAGAGTATAGAGGCGGCTCTGTGGGTAGCAGAGTATAGAAAGGGGTCTGTGGGTAGCAGAGTATACAGGCGTCTGTGGTGGTGGCAGAGTATACAGGCGTCTGTGGTGGTGGCAGAGTATACAGGCGGCTGTGGTGGTGGCAGAGTGTACAGGCGTGTGTGGTGGCGGCAGAGTATAGAGGCGTCTGTGGTGGTGGCAGAGTATACAGGCATCTGTGGTGGTGGCATCAGAGTATACAGGCATGTGTGGTGGTGGCGGCAGAGTATACAGGCGTGTGTGGTGGTGGGGGCAGAGTATACAGGCGTGTGTGGTGGTGGGGGCAGAGCATACAGGCGTGTGTGGTGGTGGGGGCAGAGCATACAGGTGTCTGTGGTGGTGGCGGCAGAGTATACAGGTGTCTGTGGTGGTGGCAGAGTATACAGGCGTCTGTGGTGGCGGCAGAGTATACAGGCATGTGTGGTGGTGGCGGCAGAGTATACAGGCATCTGTGGTGGTCGCGGCAGAGTAACAGGCATCTGTGGTGGTGGCAGAGTATATATGCGTGTGTGGTGGTGGTGGCAGAGTATACAGGTGTGTGTGGTGGTGGCAGAGTATACAGGCGTGTGTGGCGGCGCTCCAGCAAGGCAGGGGTTAAAAAAAAAAAAAAATATTATGCTCACATGACCCCGAGCCCCCGGCGTCTTCCTCCAGGCTCCCGGTGGCTCCCGCAGGCTCCCGATGCCTGCAGAGCTCTTCTACAGCAGTTCAGGACCTGCGGTGATGTCAGAGTGACGTGACCCGCGGTTACCATGGAGTAAGCTGGTGTCACGTGACTCTGACATCACCGCAGGTCCTGTACTGGTGTAGAAGAGCTCTGCAGGCACCGGGAGGCTGGAGGAAGACGGCGGGGGCTCGGGGAGAGGTGAGAATTTTTTTTTTTTTATTTACAGTGGTGCGGCTGCGGCTCGCGATGACGCTGCGCGTCATCGCTCGCAGTGCCGCAAAGCATCTTGGGATTGGGCTACAGTGCCCGAATCCCAAAACTGGCGATTATATAAGTAGAGATATATATATATATATATATATATATATATATATATATACAGGACAGGGGTTGTGGCACTCTGCAGTGTGTGTATATATATATATATATATATATATATACAGGACAGGGGTTATGGCACTCTGCAGTGTATATATATATATATACACAGGACAGGGGTTATGGCACTCTGCAGTATATATATATATATATACAGGACAGGGGTTATGGCACTCTGCAGTATATATATATATACACACACACAGGACAGGGGTTATGGCACTCTGCAGTGTATATATATATATATATAACACAGGACAGGGGTTATGGCACTCTGCAGTATATATATATATACACACACACAGGACAGGGGTTATGGCACTCTGCAGTGTATATATATATATATATACACAGGACAGGGGTTATGGCACTCTGCAGTATATATATATATATATATATATATATATATACACACAGGACAGGGGTTATGGCACTCTGCAGTATATATATATATATATATATATATATATATATATATACACACAGGACAGGGGTTATGGCACTCTGCAGTGTATATATATATATATATATATATATATACACAGGTTTTTGGATGTGCCGTCCTCTTGCCTCTGTGGGGCGGGAGCGGCGGGGAGCCGGTGTGTGTTAGAGGGGATGAGGAGCGGTGACTGAGGCTGGTGAGCACAGTCTGGGGGCAGGGTGTACCTGGGAGGATCGTGTACCGGGTGCTGTATGGCCGCTCCGGGGAGCGGCGAGAGGAGGACGTGAGTGGCTGCCGGGGCGTGTCAGTATTTGCAGGCTGACACGCCCCTCTCACTCCCATTGGCGGGCGGCGGCAACAGGAGGATGTGAGTGGCTGCTGTCACCCGCCCACAGCCCACAGCCCCTACACCGCAAGTCGGACAGCACCGAGGCGCCAGCGGTGAGAGGGGCGAGGGGTGAGGGGCGGAAGGCACCGCCGGCATCCGGGCAGCGTCGGGCTTGCGGGGCCGACGGTTGCCAGGATGGCGGCGGTGTGAGGTAGTGCGGCGGGACTGCGAGCGATGATGCGTAATGCGGCAGCGGCTCGCAATGACGCTGCGCGTCATTGCTCGCAGTCGCGCGAAGGAGTCTGGGATTCGGCTACAGTGCCCGAATTCCAGAACTCCCGATTATATAAGTAGATGTAACTCAATTGGTAACAGAAAAATAACTAAAAATGCCAAAATCGTGTGGTTTTTTAAAAATTTCTGCAACACAGCAAAAAATGCAGTAAGAAGCAACCAAGATGTCATTTGTATCCCAAAGTGGTACCAATAAAATCGTTAATTTGCTCCACAAAAAATAACCAAAAAATGAATAATAATATTCCAGGTCTTGGAAAATAGTGACGCAATCAGAACAAACACACATATATATATATACAGTGCCTACAAGTAGTATTCAACCCCCTGCAGATTTAGCTGGTTTGATAAGATGCAAATAAGTTAGAGCCTTCAAACTGCAAACGAGAGTAGGATTTATTAACAGAAGCATAAATCTTACAAACCAAAAAGTTATGTTGCTCAGTTGAATTTTAATAAATTTTAAACATAAAAGTGTGGGTCAATTATTATTCAACCCCTAGGTTTAATATTTTGTGGAATAACCCTTGTTTGCAATTACAGCTAATAATCGTCTTTTATAAGACCTGATCAGGCCGGCACAGGTCTCTGGAGTTATCTTGGCCCACTCCTCCATGCAGATCTTCTCCAAGTTATCTAGGTTCTTTGGGTGTCTCATGTGGACTTTAATCTTGAGCTCCTTCCACAAGTTTTCAATTGGGTTAAGGTCAGGAGACTGACTAGGCCACTCCATCACCTTGATCTTTTCCCTCTTGAACCAGGCCTTGGTTTTCTTGGCTGTGTGCTTTGGGTCGTTGTCTTGTTGGAAGATGAAATTACGACCCATCTTAAGATCCTTGATGGAGGAGCGGAGGTTCTTGGCCAAAATCTCCAGGTAGGCCGTACTATCCATCTTCCCATGGATGCGGACCAGATGGCCAGGCCCCTTGGCTGAGAAACAGCCCCACAGCATGATGATGCCACCACTATGCTTGACTATAGGGATGGTATTTTTGGGGTCGTATGCAGTGCCATCCAGTCCCCAAACGTCACGTGTGTGGTTGGCACCAAAGATCTCGATCTTGGTCTCATCAGACCATAGAACCTTGAACCAGTCTGTCTCAGAGTCCTCCAAGTGATCATGAGCAAACTGTAGACGAGCCTTGACATGATGCTTTGAAAGTAAAGGTACCTTACTGGCTCGTCTGGAACGGAGACCATTGCGGTGGAGTACGTTACTTATGGTATTGACTGAAACCAATGTCCCCACTGCCATGAGATCTTCCCAGAGCTCCTTCCTTGTTGTCCTTGGGTTAGCCTTGATTCTTCGGACAAGCCTGGCCTCGGCACGGGAGGAAACTTTCAAAGGCTGTCCAGGCCGTGGAAGGCTAACAGTAGCTCCATAAGCCTTCCACTTCCGAATGATGCTCCCAACAGTGGAGACAGGTAGGCCCAACTCCTTGGAAAGGGTTTTGTACCCCTTGCCAGCCTTGTGACCCTCCACGATCTTGTCTCTGATGGCCTTGGAATGCTCCTTTGTCTTTCCCATGTTGACCATGTATGAGTGCTGTTCACAAGTTTGGGGAGGGTCTTAAATAGTCAGAAAAGGCTGGCAAAAGAGATAATTAATCCACACATGTGAAGCTCATTGTTCTTTGTGCCTGAACTACTTCTTAATACTTTAGGGGGACCAAACAGAATGCTGGTGGTTTGAGGGGTTGAATAATAAATGACCCTCTGAATTAACTTTTAACGCTTTAAAAAAAAAAAAAAAAAAAAAATCTTTTTGGCTGCAGTGCATTTCCCACTTCCAGGCTGATCTACAGTCCAAATGTCACAAAGCCAAGGAAATTCCGCATGTGTCAACCAGCTAAATCTGCAGGGGGTTGAATACTACTTGTAGGCACTGTATATATTATTTAGGGTATGTAGGGTTTAAAGCGAAAATAGATATACATCAAGGGCAGCCCAAACTCAACGGGATATAGAACATGTGGTCATGTATACTATGGTCAACACAGATGAGTATATGATGGCATGTAAAAGTTTGGCACCCTTGGTCAAAATGATTGTTATAGTGAACAGTTACGCAAGTTGAAGATGAAATAATCTCTAAAAGGCAAAAAGGTAAAGGAGATATCCGGGATTTCCGCAAAAAAAAAATTGTGCCTAAGCACTAACAGGCATGTAGCTGCACCTACCCACCTGTTGTGCCCAGTATCATTCACCGCCAACATGGAGCTCTCTGAGACCGCTCCTGTCAGCGATTTTGCTGCTTCCGCTGACGTCACGTCAACAGAGGGGGCAGCTACTCCCCCCTGTCGATGAGTGTCAAGGCTGACGTCACCCTATTTGACAGCCGGCTCCCCAAATCAGGTAGTGGGAGCAGGCTGTCAATCAGCAGGAGACCAGCTGTCCCGGCCCTTCCACAGAGCAGGGTGGAACAGAAGCCGCCGCCCTGTTTACACCACCATGCTGTCCCCGGCTGGAGCGGTCTGTGACCACTTTATGCCGGGGATCAACTGAGGTGACTGGTGCTGGGCACAACATGCAGGTAGGTGGCAGCTACCTGCCTGTTAGTGCTTAGGTACTTTTTTTTTTTATATATATAAAAATCCCAGATCAACATGATCCCTTTGAACATGACACATTTCCTTTGTATTTTAGGCAAGAAAAATTAATCTTTAACATTTTAAAAATTATAAAACAGAAAATTGGATGATGCAAAAGTTTGGGCACCCTGCATGGTTGGTACCAAGTAGCACCCCCTTTGGCGAGACTAACAGCTTGTAAACAATTTTTATAGCACCTAAGAGTCTTTCAACTCTTGTTTGAGGGATTTTCATAGTTTTTTCCAGTCCTGTGAGATTCCTGCCTAATCTTCCAGTTCTGTGAGATTCTTGGCTCGTCTTCCAGTTCTGTGAGATTCTTGGCTCGTCTTCCAGTTCTGTGAGATTCCTGCTAATCTTCCAGTTCTGTGAGATTCTTGGCTCGTCTTCCAGTTCTGTGAGATTTTGGCTCGTCTTCCAGTTCTGTGAGATTCCTGGCTGTCTTCCAGTTCTGTGAGATTTTTAGCTCTCTTCCAGATTGTGAGATGTTTGGCTCATCTTCCAGTTCTGTGAGATTCCGGCTCGTCTTCCAGATCTGTGAGATTCATGGCTTCTCTTCCAGCTCTGTGAGATGTTTGGCTCGTCTTCCAGTTCTGTGAGATTCCTGGCTTGTCTTCCAGTTCTGTGAGATTCCTGGCTCATCTTCCAGTTCTGTGAGATTCCTGGCTCATCTTCCAGTTCTGTGAGATTCCTGGCTCATCTTCCAGTTCTGTGAGATTCCTGGCTCATCTTCCAGTTCTGTGAGATTCCTGGCTCATCTTCCAGTTCTGTGAGATTCCTGGCTCATCTTCCAGTTCTGTGAGATTCCTGGCTTATGTTCCAGTTCTGTGAGATTCCTGGCTCATGTTCCAGTTCTGTGAGATTCCTGGCTCATGTTTGAGTTCTGTGAGATTCCTGGCTCATCTTCCAGTTTGTGAGATTCCTGGCTTATGTTCCAGTTCTGTGAGATTCCTGGCTCATGTTCCAGTTCTGTGAGATTCCTGGCTCATGTTCGAGTTCTGTGAGATTCCTGGCTCATCTTCCAGTTCTGTGAGATTCCTGGCTCTCTTCCAGTTTTGAGATTGGTGTTAGGGGATTCCTGGCTCGTCTTGCACGCTCTACTATTTTGAGGTCTAACCATAGATTTTCTATAATGTTCAGATCAGGGGACTGTGAGAGCCATTGCAATTCTTCAGCTTGAACCTTTTGAGGTAGTCTTGACATGTGTTTAGGATTATTATCCATTTGGATAAGCCATCCTATTTACAACTTCAGCTTCTTTACAGATGGTGTTATGTTTGCATCAAGAATTTGTTGAAGTTCATTGAATACATTCTTCCTTCTACATGCAAAATGTTCTCCATGCCATTGGCTACAACCCAACCCGAAAGAATGATTGATCTACCCCCATGCCTAATGTTTGGTAAGGCTGGTTTCACATCACGATTTTGTGGTATCCGTGTGTATCCATTTCAAAACGGATACACACGGATCCGATTTTGCCTCACATGTATCCCTATGTGCAATGAGTTGACGCAAAGCAAATATACAAACCAGCATGGTGCCCACTCCTATTGTTTCGAGAAGATTTTTCCACCAGGATTAAGGGGTGGAGAGGACATGGAGGAGCAAAGTGCACAGCGGGGACAACTTCACTGCTTCCTGCAAGGTGACGATGAGGATTTCAGGGTTAAACTCTAGTCAAGCTACTGTAATACAGCCTGGACCCTGGACTCTGACATGTTCTCACAACACGGCACAGTGCACTCCAATCCACAATGCCGGCTCTGCACACCCAGCACAGACAACTCACTCACCAATGTTTTAAGGCAGGTATGGAAAAAATCTACAAACAGGAATGCTGTCAAAAGTAAAAGTGTTAATAGCTAATTTTTATCAAATGCTAAGTGAATGAACAAAAAAGAAATATAAATCAGATCAATATTTGGACTCTGCCCGTACCGGTTCACTTACACAGTTTCTGAAGGAACGTGGCAGGGAGGACGTTCCAAACAACATGGAGGAATAACCACAGATCTTCCATGGATGTCATTTGTGCAAATGTTTTTGTCTCTTCATGTGTTCCCAGACAGATGGGATGATGTGACTCTGTGGGGCCGGATTATCACCTTCAGGAACCCTATTTCTTCATTACACTAAAGACCATTCTTAATGAGATTGGTTGGATGTTTAGGGGTAATTGTTCAGCTATAGAATACATTTGGAGGCAATCTGACACCTCCTTAATGGCAGTGCATGATGTACTGTATATGTATCTGCCTGTACATCTCAGCATTGAGGACACCAAGTAATGAGCAAAAGCATTCTGGGCACCCCCCTCCTGCAAACTGCAGCCCGCGGACACCATAAAAAATGGTGCATTCATAGAAGCACCATTTTCTTGAGCTGTACCCCCAGTGTCAGTGTCATTATCCTGTACCCCAGTGTCAGTGTCATTATCCTGTACCCCCAGTGTCATTATCCTGTACCCCCAGTGTCATTATCCTGTACCCCAGTGTCATTATCCTGTACCCCCAGTGTCATTATCCTGTACCCGTGTCATTATCCTGTACCCCAGTGTCATTTTCCTGTACCCCCAGTGTCATTATCCTGCACCCCAGTGTCATTATCCTGTACCCCCAGTGTCATTATCCTGTACCCCCAGTGTCATTATCCTATACCCCCAGTGTCATTATCCTGTACCCCCAGTGTCATTATCCTATACCCCCAGTGTCATTATCCTGTACCCCAGTGTCATTATCCTGTACCCCCAGTGTTAGTGTTATTACCTGTACCCCCAGTGTCATTATCCTGTACCCCCAGTGTCATTATCCTGTACCCCAGTGTCATTATCCTGTACCCCAGTGTTATTATCCTGTACCCCCAGTGTCATTATCCTGTACCCCCAGTGTCATTATCCTGTACCCCAGTGTCATTATCCTGTACCCCAGTGTCATTATCCTGTACCCCCAGTGTCAGTGTCATTATCCTGTACCCCAGTGTCATTATCCTGTACCCCCAGTGTTATTATCCTGTACCCCCAGTGTCATTATCCTGTACCCCTAGTGTCATTATCCTGTACACCTAGTGTCATTATCCTGTAACCAAGCCCCTCTGCCGCCTGAGCCGCGGCACCGATTACGGGGGAAGGGGGTGCTAGTGGAGCCCAGCACTGCCGCCCCCTGAGCCGCGGCACCGATTACGGGGGGGGGGGGTGCTAGTGGAGCCCAGCACTGCAGCCCCTTCTGCCACCTGAGCCGCGGCAGACATTGCCGGCCGCGGCCGTGAGTACCGGGGGGGGGTGCTATTGCACCCTGGGCAGCGCTGCCGCCCCTTCTGTGCCTCTCCCCGGGTCGCCGCTTACCTGCGGTGAGCGGCCGGCGCCATGACAGGGGGAGGCTGTGTGCATGAGGCGCCGCCCCCTTCTGCACTGCCGCTCCCCCTGCCTGCTGCCCCCTGAATGACAGGGCTCACACTGTCCAATGGACGGTGCGGCCCTGCCCCCAGTGTCATTATCCTGTACCCCGAGTGTCAGTGTCATTATCCTGTACCCCAGTGTCATTATCCTGTACCCCCAGTGTCAGTGTCATTATCCTGTACCCCAGTGTCATTATCCTGTACCCCCAGTGTCATTATCCTGTACCCCAGTGTCATTATCCTGTACCCCCAGTGTCATTATCCTGTACCCCCAGTGTCATTATCCTGTACCCCCAGTGTCAGTGTCATTATCCTGTACCCTCAGTGTCATTATCCTGTACCCCAGTGTCATTATCCTGTACCCCAGTGTCATTATCCTGTACCCCGAGAGTCAGTGTCATTATCCTGTACCCCAGAGTCATTATCCTGTACCCCCATAGTCATTATCCTGTACCCCCAGTGTCATTATCCTGTACCCCAGAGTCATTATCCTGTACCCCGAGAGTCAGTGTTCTTTTCTTGCTCTTCAATGTCAGAACATTTCCATTCCTGAAAAAAACCTACAGCTTAGAAATAATAAGTGACAAAGTCCTCCCCAGACTGAGGACACCTCCGTCACCAGTCACCTTTAGCTGATCCATCAGTATTGCTGCCTCTGTTCCTGTGTACACTGATATTAGGGGTGAAGGTTCATCTCTTATCAGGCTCGGCAGGATTGTGAAACTGTGACCTGACTGCAGCAGAATCATTCCGGTATGGACGGTCCACCGCGCTGGAGGTAACCATCTCGTGTGCGGCCACCATGGACAACATGAACTGCTCCAAAGTCTTCCGACTGCTGATCCCCCTGACTATGATATTCTTGTTTCTCTACCTGAGCTCCGTAAAGCTTCGTAAGTAGTCCACAGACACACAAGCTAAGGGGGGTAGGAGTGGCCTCTGCTAGCGGGAGACCGATGATCGAAACATGTCTCTATCGAATTATAGGCATAAGATGACACAATGAAGGAACTCTTGGTTGAACTCTTGCCTCTACGGTCAACCAAAGTCTCTTCAACCAAACGTCTCATTGTGGGTCATTTTTCGATAACTCTTTTGAGACTTTGCCTAAAATTGGAAGAACTCAACATACATATCAGAGCAGAGTAGGTAGGTCATCCCCCGGAACCTTCTGACGAGGGTTATTCCTTGGCACAAGTAGTAGCGTAACGTGAAGCTTACGGGCTACGATTCGAAAGTTCCAATGGGGCCCCTAATTGTTGAAAACCTTTAAAAGCAATAACCAAAAGGCTCCCCCTAGGCTCCAGGGTCCCGGTGCGATTGCAACCCCTGCACCTGTTGTATCTACACACCTGGGCACAGGCACGTTGGTGGGTGACTGCTCTATTATGAAGACCAGATCTTGGCTGACGTTCCTTCCAGACCTCGGTTACTTCATTTCTGGGCTAAATTATTGTAGCTTTTGGAAACGTTGGGTTCAACCAAGAAAACATGTTATTGGCTGTTTGGATCGGTGGTCTTCATTTTGATCAATTTTACTATTAGTTTTTGTAGAAATTAGTTATGAGCGAACAATACAATGCTCACGTCACGCCAGTCCAAGTCGTGTTGAGCACCGAGCACCCGGGGCATGGTATTACTCGCTCATCACTAGTGGAAACGTCTTCTCTGTACACTGGGATTGAAAGCTTCTAGGCCATATGTTTTCCTGCCCAAGGGCCCTATCTAGTTTATGCTCCGTACGGTATGGATCAGTGACTATATACAAAATGCTGTAAATGGAAGAGACTGCCTAAAACATCTCACCCCTGATTATAGCAGATCCTGTCCTCGACGAGTGCATGAAAGATGGAAAACCCTGTGCTCAACTGGAGAATGACGTCCTCCCAAGACAAGAAGAGAAAGTAAGTGTGTAACACTCATGTGTGTAACATTCTGTAGCATGCAATCCTAGGTAAGTCCACCAGGGTCTTCTCCAAACCTAGATAGGTCAACCAGAGTCTTCCCCATGCCTAGATAGGTCCACCAGAGTCTTCTGCAAGCCTAGATAGGTTGGTTAGGGTCTTCTCCAAGCATAGAGAGATTCATCAGAGTCTTGGCGGGAGGTTTAAATCCAACGCGGCTCATTGGCTGAGCGGAGCGGGATTCAAATCATGCGCCAACAGCGCACCGGCGGCGACCAATCAGCGCTCTCGGCGCATGACCCCTGCTTTGGCGGGAGATTTGAATCTCGGCCGCCATATAGGAATACTTGTTAACTTGGGTGTTCCAATATGGCGGTCGGGGCACTTCTGCTCTGTGCAACCGGGAGATGAGCGCGCGGCGGCGCAGTCCAAGGCGCAGGAGGTGACAGGCTGCTACCAGCGCTGCTGATCTCCCGATGGTAGCGGTGGCGCCGGTGTCACTTTCTCCCGGAGCCTGTGTGGCTATCCCGCAATGGCACCGCGGTACATTGTGAGATATCGACATAAGCCCCGGAAGTCTGTGACAACCATTATTGGTGATTACATAGTAGATTCTTTGTTCATGGACATGTCCTTAGGCAAAATTACGAGTGAGCCCCATCCCTCAATGAGAAGCCTCCATACGTGAATGGTGTCAGGAGGCTTTAGTGTTGGCAGACACAAGGCTCATGGTAGCGCTAATCTATTCCTATTCGTACAATTATTCTTTAAGATGTCCCAAACAGTCAGACATCTCCTGTATATCATTATATATGTACAGCCGGTATAACCTGGGCATCTCCGGTATATAATTATATATGTACAGCCGGTATAACCTGGGCATCTCCGGTATATAATTATATATGTACAGCCGGTATAACCTGGGCATCTCCAGTATATAATTATATATGTACAGCCGGTATAACCTGGGCATCTCCTGTATATAATTATATATGTACAGCTGGTATAACCTGGACATCTCCTGTATATAATTATATATGTACAGCTGGTATAACCTGGACATCTCCTGTATATAATTATATATGTACAGCCGGTATAACCTGGGCATCTCCAGTATATAATTATATATGTACAGCCGGTATAACCTGGGCATCTCCTGTATATAATTATATATGTACAGCTGGTATAACCTGGACATCTCCTGTATATAATTATATATGTACAGCCGGTATAACCTGGACATCTCCTGTATATAATTATATATGTACAGCCGGTATAACCTGGGCATCTGCTGTATATAATTATATATGTACAGCCGGTATAACCTGGACATCTCCTGTATATAATTATATATGTACAGCTGGTATAACCTGGGCATCGCCTGTATATAATGATATATGTACAGCCGGTATAACCTGAACATCTCCTGTATATAATTGTATATGTACAGCTGGTATAACCTGGGCATCTCCTGTATATAATTATATATGTACAGCTGGTATAACCTGGGCATCTCCTGTATATAATTATATATGTACAGCCGATATAACCTGGGGATCTCCTGTATATAATTATATATGTACAGCTGGTATAATCTGGACACCTCCTGTATATAATTATATATGTACAGCTGATATAACCTGGGCATCTCCTGTATATAATTATATATGTACAGCCGGTATAACCTGGGCATCTCCTGTATATGATTATATATGTACAGCTGGTATAACCTGGACATATCCTGTATATAATTATATATGTACAGCTGGTATAACCTGGACATCTCCTGTATATAATTATATATGTACAGCTGGTATAACCTGGGCATCTCCTGTATATAATTATATATGTACAGCTGGTATAACCTGGACATCTCCTGTATATAATTATATATGTACAGCCGGTATAACCTGGACATCTCCTGTATATAATTATATACAGTTAGGGCCAGAAATATTTGGACAGTGACACAAGTTTTGTTATTTTAGCTGTTTACAAAAACATGTTCAGAAATACAATTATATATATAATATGGGCTGAAAGTGCACACTCCCAGCTGCAATATGAGAGTTTCCACATCCAAATCGGAGAAAGGGTTTAAGAATCATAGCTCTGTAATGCATAGCCTCCTCTTTTTCAAGGGACCAAAAGTAATTGGACAATGGACTCTAAGGGCTGCAATTAACTCTGAAGGCGTCTCCCTCGTTAACCTGTAATCAATGAAGTAGTTAAAAGGTCAGGGGTGGATTCCAGGTGTGTGGTTTTGCATTTGGAAGCTGTTGCTGTGACCAGACAACATGCGGTCAAAGGAACGCTCAATTGAGGTGAAGCAGAACATCCTGAGGCTGAAAAAAAAGAAAAAATCCATCAGAGAGATAGCAGACATGCTTGGAGTAGCAAAATCTACAGTTGGGTACATTCTGAGAAAAAATGAATTGACTGGTGAGCTTGGGAACTGTAAAAGGCCTGGGCGTACATGGATGACAACAGTGGTGGATGATCGCCGCATACTTTATTTGGTGAAGAAGAACCTGTTCACAACATCAACTGAAGTCCAAACACTCTCAGTGAAGTAGGTGTATCTGTCTCTAAGTCAACAGTAAAGAGAAGACTCCATGACAGTAAATACAAAGGGTTCACATCTAGATGCAAACCATTCATCAATTCCAAAAATAGACAGGCCAGAGTTAAATTTGCTGAAAAACACCTCAAGAAGCCAGCTCAGTTCTGGAAAAGTATTCTATGGACAGATGAGACAAAGATCAACCTGTACCAGAATGATGGGAAGAAAAAAGTTTGGAGAAGAAAGGGAACGGCACATGATCCAAGGCACACCACATCCTCTGTAAAACATGGTGGAGGCAACGTGATGGCATGGGCATGCATGGCTTTCAATGGCACTGGGTCACTTGTGTTTATTGATGACATAACAGCAGACAAGAGTAGCCGGATGAATTCTGAAGTGTACCGGGATATACTTTCAGCCCAGATTCTGCAAAGTTGATTGGACGGCGCTTCATAGTACAGATGGACAATGACCCCAAGTATACAGCCAAAGCTACCCAGGAGTTCATGAGTGCAAAAAAGTGGAACCTTCTGCAATGGCCAAGTCAATCACCAGATCTTAACCCAATTGAGCATGCATTTCACTTGCTGAAATCCAGACTTAAGACGGAAAGACCCACAAACAAGCAAGACCTGAAGGCTGCGGCTGTAAAGGCCTGGCAAAGCATTAAGAAGGAGGAAACCCAGCGTTTGGTGATGTCCATGGGTTCCAGACTTAAGGCAGTGATTGCCTCCAAAGGATTCGCAACAAAATATTGAAAACAAAAATATTTTGTTTGGGTTATGTTTATTTGTCCAATTACTTTTGACCTCCTAAAATGTGGAGTGTTTGTAAAGAAATGTGTACAATTCCTACATTTTCTATCAGATATTTTTGTTCAGCCCTTCAAATTAAACGTTACAATCTGCACTTGAATTCTGTTGTAGAGGTTTCATTTCAAATCCAATGTGGTGGCATGCAGAGCCCAACTCGCCAAAATTGTGTCACTGTCCAAATATTTCTGGCCCTAACTGTATGTACAGCTGGTATAACCTGGACATCTCCTGTATATAATTATATATGTACAGCTGGTATAACCTGGGCATCTCCTGTATATAATTATATATGTACAGCTGGTATAACCTGGACATCTCCTGTATATAATTATATATGTACAGCCGGTATAACCTGGGCATCTCCTGTATATGATTATATATGTACAGCCGGTATAACCTGGACATCTCCTGTATATAATTATATATGTACAGCTGGTATAACCTGGGCATCGCCTGTATATAATGATATATGTACAGCCGGTATAACCTGAACATCTCCTGTATATAATTATATATGTACAGCCGGTATAACCTGGGCATCTCCTGTATATAATTATATATGTACAGCCGGTATAACCTGGGGATCTCCTGTATATAATTATATATGTACAGCCGGTATAACCTGGGCATCTCCTGTATATAATTATATATGTACAGCTGGTATAACCTGGACATCTCCTGTATATAATTATATATGTGCAGCTGGTATAACCTGGGCATCTCCTGTATATAATTATATATGTACAGCTGGTATAACCTGGGCATCTCCTGTATATAATTATATATGTACAGCTGGTATAACCTGGACATCTCCTGTATATAATTATATATGTGCAGCTGGTATAACCTGGGCATCTCCTGTATATAATTATATATGTACAGCTGGTATAACCTGGGCATCTCCTGTATATAATTATATATGTACAGCCGGTATAACCTGGGCATCTCCTGTATATAATTATATATGTACAGCCGGTATAACCTGGACATCTCCTGTGTATAATTATATATGTACAGCTGGTATAACCTGGACATCTCCTGTATATAATTATATATGTACAGCCAGTATAACCTGGACATCTCCTGTATATAATTATATATGTACAGCTGTTATATCCTGGACATCTCCTGTATATAATTATATATGTACAGCCAGTATAACCTGGACATCTCCTGTATATAATGATATATGTACAGCTGGTATAACCTGGGCATCTCCTGTATATCATTATATATGTACAGCCAGTATAACCTGGACATCTCCTGTATATAATGATATATGTACAGCCGGTATAACCTGGGCATCTCCTGTATATCATTATATATGTACAGCCAGTATAACCTGGACATCTCCTGTATATAATTATATATGTACAGCCGTATAACCTGGGCATCTCCTGTATATAATTATATATGTACAGCCGGTATAACCTGGGCATCTCCTGTATATAATTACACATGAACAGTTGATATAAGTATACTGATAAGTATTTTGTTGTGTTTCCTCTCCGGGCAGGCAGAGGGCGCTATCTCCCTGACGGATGACGCCATCTATATGAAGGTGGTTGAGAGTTCGCTGAAAAATTGCAAAGGAAAGAACTTTCAAATAGGAAAAATGCTGCAATCATTTCACTCCTGTGCAACTGTGGAGCACGAGATTCTACTGGAGCATTACCTGGAAGCCTGGAGGGAGCTGATAAAGTGAGTTTACTTCACCCTCTTCCCTATGGACACAGCAGGTGAAATAAGTATTGAACACGTCACCAATTTTCTACATAAATAATTCTAAAGGTGCTATTGACATGAATTTCTCACCGGATGTCAGTAACAACCCATCCAATCCACACAGGCAGAGAAATCAAACCATAGATGTCAATAAATTAAATCATGTGTAATAATGAGAGAAGATGCAGGGGAAAAGTATTGAATACATGAAGAAAGATACAAAAAGTCCTGACATCAGCTGAAATCTATCAGTAATTAGAAAGTGATCCTGCCACTTAGTGATAATATCAGATGGTTCAACTGATGGCAGATAAAAGGAAGAATCATTACAAAGGAGCCACACAAGAAACATCTCATGGTGGTGAAAACCAGTGAGCCGTCTCAAGACCTTCACAACCTCATTGATTTAATACATACTGATGGCATTGGTTACAGAAGAATTTCTAAACTACTGAAGGTCACTGTGACTGTTGTGGCCATAATTCGGCAGTGGACAGAACACTATTTCACCATAATCCGGCCACAACAAGGTGCTCCTCAAAAGATTTCACAAAGAGGAGTGAAAAGTGAAAAGATGAAAAGATCTGAAGAGTTGTCCAAAAGCCAAGGAGCAGCTGTGGAGAGCAACGGAAAGACCAGGAATCAGCAGGGACAACTGATTCACAGAAAACAATAAGTAATGTACTCAACCTCCATGGCCTGTATGCACGCTCCTGTATGTATGCTCATGTGTGTATGCTCCTGTATGCACTCTCCTCTATGTATGCTCATGTGTGTATGCTCCTGTGTGCACGCTCCTGTATGCACGCTCCTGTATGTATGCTCATGTGTGTATGCTCATGTATGCACGCTCCTGTATGTATGCTCATGTGAGTATGCACGCTCCTGTATGCACGCTCCTGCATGCACGCTCCTGTATGCACTCTCCTGTATGCACTCTCCTGTATGTATGCTCATGTGTGTATGCTCCTGTATGCACGCTCCTGTATGCAAGCTCATGTGTGTATGCTCCTGTATGTATGCTCATGTGTGTACGCTCCTGTATGCACGCTCATGTGTGTATGCTCCTGTATGTATGCTCATGTGTGCACGCTCCTGTATGCACGCTCATGTGTGTATGCTCCTGTATGTATGCTCCTGTGTGTACGCTCCTGTATGTATGCTCATGTGTGTATGCTCCTGTATGCACGCTCATGTGTGTATGCTCCTGTATGTATGCTCCTGTGTGTATGCTCCTGTATGCACGCTCATGTGTGTATGCTCCTGTATGTATGCTCCTGTGTGTACGCTCCTGTATGTATGCTCATGTGTGTATGCTCCTTTATGCACGCTCCTGCATGCACGCTCACCACATTGCTGAACAAAATCATGTTCAAGTGTGTTTAAAGTGTGAGCAACAGCATTTAGGAAAGTCTGTAAAATACTGGAGAATTTAGTCAGGTCTGATGATATGAACATAGGCTCTTTGGATGCCATACTACATCATGTTTGGAGGCCAAAGGGCAAATCACCCAAAAATACCAACAGTGCAGTGTGGAGGTGAGAACATCATGGTGTGCGGCTGATTTTCGACATCCGGCACTGGCAAATGTCATATAATTAAAGGAAGGATGAATGGACAAATGTACAGAGACATTCCTGATAAACCTGCTGCCGTCTATGAGGATGAAACAAGGGCGACATTTCACAAGACAATGATCCCAAACACACAGACAAGGAAGAAAATAAATCTGCTGGAATGTCCGAGTCAATCATCGGAGCTGAATCCAATAGAAAATATCTGGAAGGATCTAAAGCTCAGAGATCATAGAAGGATCAACGAGATCTGCAGGATGTGAAGAGTGTTTGTGTGGAAGAATGGCCAAAATCCACCTGAGCAATGCAGGGACCAGTGTCTCTATACAATGCAGGGACCAGTGTCTCCATACAGGAGCAATGCAGGGACCAGTGTCTCCATACAGGAGCAATGCAGGGACCAGTGTCTCCATACAGGAGCAATGCAGGGACCAGTGTCTCCATACAATGCAGGGACCAGTGTCTCCATACAATGCAGGGACCAGTGTCTCCATACAGGAGCAATGCAGGGACCGGTGTCTCCATACAATGCAGGGACCAGTGTCTCCATACAGGAGCAATGCAGGGACCAGTGTCTCCATCCAATGCAGGGACCAGTGTCTCCATACAATGCAGGGACCAGTGTCTCCATACAATTCAGGGACCAGTGTCTCCATCCAATGCAGGGACCAGTGTCTCCATACAGGAGCAATGCAGGGACCAGTGTCTCCATACAATGCAGGGACCAGTGTCTCCATACAGGAGCAATGCAGGGACCAGTGTCTCCATACAATGCAGGGACCAGTGTCTCCATACAATGCAGGGACCAGTGTCTCCATCCAATGCAGTGACCAGTGTCTCCATCCAATGCAGGGACCAGTGTCTCCATCCAATGCAGGGACCAGTGTCTCCATACAATGCAGGGACCAGTGTCTCCATCCAATGCAGGGACCAGTGTCTCCATACAATGCAGGGACCTGTGTCTCCATACAATGCAGGGACCAGTGTCTCCATACAATGCAGGGACCAGTGTCTCCATACAATGCAGGGACCAGTGTCTCCATACAATGCAGGGACCAGTGTCTCCATACAATGCAGGGACCAGTGTCTCCATACAATGCAGGGACCAGTGTCTCCATACAGGAGCAATGCAGGGACCAGTGTCTCCATACAATGCAGGGACCAGTGTCTCCATACAGGAGCAATGCAGAGACCAGTGTCTCCATACAATGCAGGGACCAGTGTCTCCATACAATGCAGGGACCAGTGTCTCCATACAATGCAGGGACCAGTGTCTCCATACAGGAGCAATGCAGGGACCAGTATCTCCATCCGATGCAGGGACCAGGGTCTCCATCCAATGCAGGGACCAGTGTCTCCATCCAATGCAGGGACCAGTGTCTCCATCCAATGCAGGGACCAGTGTCTCCATCCAATGCAGGGACCAGTGTCTCCATACAATGCAGGGACCGGTGTCTCCATACAATGCAGGGACCAGTGTCTCCATACAATGCAGGGACCGGTGTCTCCATACAATGCAGGGACCAGTATCTCCATCCAATGCAGGGACCAGGGTCTCCATCCAATGCAGGGACCGGTGTCTCCATCCAATGCAGGGACCAGTGTCTCCATACAATGCAGGGACCAGTGTCTCCATCCAATGCAGGGACCAGTGTCTCCATACAATGCAGGGACCAGTGTCTCCATCCAATGCAGGGACCAGTGTCTTCATACAATGCAGGGACCAGTGTCTCCATCCAATGCAGGGACCAGTGTCTCCATACAATGCAGGGACCGGTGTCTCCATCCAATGCAGGGACCAGTGTCTCCATACAATGCAGGGACCAGTGTCTCCATCCAATGCAGGGACCAGTGTCTCCATACAATGCAGGGACCAGTGTCTCCATACAATGCAGGGACCGGTGTCTCCATACAATGCAGGGACCAGTGTCTCCATACAATGCAGGGACCAGTGTCTTCATACAATGCAGGGACCAGTGTCTCCATCCAATGCAGGGACCAGTGTCTCCATACAATGCAGGGACCAGTGTCTTCATACAATGCAGGGACCAGTGTCTCCATCCAATGCAGGGACCAGTGTCTCCATTCAATGCAGGGACCGGTGTCTCCATACAATGCAGGGACCAGTGTCTCCATACAATGCAGGGACCAGTGTCTCCATACAATGCAGGGACCAGTGTCTCCATACAATGCAGGGACCAGTGTCTCCATACAATGCAGGGACCAGTGTCTCCATACAGGAGCAATGCAGGGACCAGTGTCTCCATACAATGCAGGGACCAGTGTCTCCATACAGGAGCAATGCAGGGACCAGTGTCTCCACACAGGAGCAATGCAGGGACCAGTGTCTCCATACAATGCAGGGACCAGTGTCTCCATACAGGAGCAATGCAGGGACCAGTGTCTCCATACAATGCAGGGACCAGTGTCTCCATACAGGAGCAATGCAGGGACCAGTGTCTCCACACAGGAGCAATGCAGGGACCAGTGTCTCCATACAATGCAGGGACCAGTGTCTCCATGCAATGCAGGGACCAGTGTCTCCATCCAATGCAGGGACCAGTGTCTCCATACAATGCAGGGACCAGTGTCTCCATACAATGCAGGGACCAGTGTCTCCATACAGGAGCAATGCAGGGACCAGTGTCTCCATCCAATGCAGGGACCAGTGTCTCCATACAATGCAGGGACCAGTGTCTCCATACAGGAGCAATGCAGGGACCAGTGTCTCCATCCAATGCAGGGACCAGTGTCTCCATCCAATGCAGGGACCAGTGTCTCCATACAATGCAGGGACCAGTGTCTCCATACAATGCAGGGACCAGTGTCTCCATACAATGCAGGGACCAGTGTCTCCATACAATGCAGGGACCAGTGTCTCCATACAATGCAGGGACCAGTGTCTCCATACAATGCAGGGACCAGTGTCTCCATACAATGCAGGGACCAGTGTCTCCATACAATGCAGGGACCAGTGTCTCCATACAATGCAGGGACCAGTGTCTCCATACAATGCAGGGACCAATGTCTCCATACAATGCAGGGATCGGTGTCTCCATACAATGCAGGGACCGGTGTCTCCATACAATGCAGGGACCGGTGTCTCCATACAATGCAGGGACCGGTGTCTCCATACAATGCAGGGACCGGTGTCTCCATACAATGCAGGGACCGGTGTATCCATACAATGCAGGGACCAGTGTCTCCATACAGGAGCAATGCAGGGACCAGTGTCTCCATACAATGCAGGGACCAGTGTCTCCATACAGGAGAAATGCAGGGACCAGTGTCTCCACACAGGAGTAATGCAGGGACCAGTGTCTCCATACAATGCAGGGACCAGTGTCTCCATACAGGAGCAATGCAGGGACCAGTGTCTCCATACAATGCAGGGACCAGTGTCTCCATACAGGAGCAATGCAGGGACCAGTGTCTCCACACAGGAGCAATGCAGGGACCAGTGTCTCCATACAATGCAGGGACCAGTGTCTCCATACAGGAGCAATGCAGGGACCTGTGTCTCCATCCAATGCAGGGACCAGTGTCTCCATCCAATGCAGGGACCAGTGTCTTCATACAATGCAGGGACCAGTGTCTTCATACAATGCAGGGACCAGTGTCTCCATACAATGCAGGGACCGGTGTCTCCATCCAATGCAGGGACCAGTGTCTCCATCCAATGCAGGGACCAGTGTCTCCATCCAATGCAGGGACCAGTGTCTCCATCCAATGCAGGGACCAGTGTCTCCATCCAATGCAGGGACCAGTGTCTCCATCCAATGCAGGGACCAGTGTCTCCATCCAATGCAGGGACCAGTGTCTCCATCCAATGCAGGGACCAGTGTCTCCATCCAATGCAGGGACCAGTGTCTCCATACAATGCAGGGACCAGTGTCTCCATACAATGCAGGGACCAGTGTCTCCATACAATGCAGGGACCAGTGTCTCCATACAATGCAGGGACCAGTGTCTCCATACAATGCAGGGACCAGTGTCTCCATACAATGCAGGGACCAGTGTCTCCATACAATGCAGGGACCAGTGTCTCCATACAATTCAGGGACCAGTGTCTCCATACAATTCAGGGACCAGTGTCTCCATACAATGCAGGGACCAGTGTCTCCATACAATGCAGGGACCAGTGTCTCCATACAGGAGCAATGCAGGGACCAGTGTCTCCATACAATGCAGGGACCAGTGTCTCCATACAATGCAGGGAACAGTGTCTCCATACAATGCAGGGACCAGTGTCTCCATACAATTCAGGGACCGGTGTCTCCATACAATACAGGGGACCAGTGTCTCCATACAATGCAGGGACCAGTGTCTCCATACAATGCAGGGACCAGTGTCTCCATACAATGCAGGGAACGGTGTCTTCATACAATGCAGGGACCAGTGTCTCCATACAATGCAGGGACCAGTGTCTCCATACAATGCAGGGACCGGTGTCTCCATACAATGCAGGGACCAGTGTCTCCATACAATGCAGGGACCAGTGTCTCCATACAGGAGGCGTCTGCAGCTTTATCACCAACAAAGGATGAAGCACAAAGTATTAAATACATTTCAGTAACGTGTTCAATACTTTTTCCCTGTGTAATTTCTCATTGTTACACATAATTAATGGACATCTATGGTTTGATCTCTCTGCCTGTGTGGATTGGATGGGTTGTTATTGATATCTGGTGAAAAATTCATGTCAATGGCACCTTAAGAAATATATTTACTTACAAAATTGGTGACGTTTTAAATACTTATTTCACCTAATGTTCCCCGCCTTCTGTATGGTGAATCAGAGGAAGCTTTAACTGTCAACAATCCCAAATTTCAGGAAATAAACCAGACAAATTCATGTCTGCTCATGAGCAAAGGGTCTTGGTCTATGTAAACCTTGTCCAAAAGTGGTATATATGAGTCTCCACCCCCTGCAGGGTGATACAGATAGGAGGAGCTATGAGTCTCCTCCCCCTCCAGGGTGATACAGATAGGAGGAGCTATGAGTCTCCTCCCCTTGCAGGGTGATACAGATAGGAGGAGCTATGAGTTTCCACCCCCTGCAGGGTGATACAGATAGGAGGAGCTATGAGTCTCCTCCCCTTGCAAGGTGATACAGATAGGAGGAGCTATGAGTCTCCTCGCCCTGCAGGGTGATACAGATAGGAGGAGTTATGAGTCTCCTCCCCCTGCAGGGTGATACACATAGGAGGAGCTATGAGTCTCCTCTCCCTGCAAGGTGATACAGATAGGAGGAGCTATGAGTCTCCTCCTCCTGCAGGGTGATACAGATAGGAGGAGCTATGAGTCTCCTCCCCTTACAAGGTGATACAGATAGGAGCTTTGAGTTTCCACCCCCTGCAGGGTGATACAGATAGGAGGAGCTATGAGTCTCCACCCCCTGCAGGGTGATACAGATAGGAGCTATGAGTCTCCTCCTCCTGCAGGGTTATACAGATAGGAGGAGCTATGAGTCTCCTCCCCCTGCAGGTGATACAGATAGGAGGAGCTATAAGTCTCATCCCCCTCAGGGTGATACAGATAGGAGGAGCTATGAGTCTCCACCCCCCACAGGGTGATACAGATAGGAGCTATGAGTCTCCTCCCCTTGCAGGGTGATACATATAGGAGGAGTTATGAGTCTCCACCCCCTGCAGGGTGATACAGATAGGAGGAGCTATGAGTCTCCACCCCCTGCAGGGTGATACAGATAGGAGGAGCTATGAGTCTCCTCCCACTGCAGGGTGATACAGATAGGAGGAGCTATGAGTCTCCTGCCCTTGCAGGGTGATACATATAGGAGGAGCTATGAGTCTCCACCCCCTGCAGGGTGATACAGATAGGAGCTATGAATCTCCTCCCTCTGCAGGGTGATACAGATAGGAGGAGCTATGAGTCTCCTCCCCTCCAGGGTGATACAGATAGGAGTAGCTATGAGTCTCCTCCCCCTGCAGGGTGATACAGAGAGGAGGAGCTATGAGTCTCCTCCCCTTGCAGGGTGATACATATAGGAGGAGTTATGAGTCTCCACCCCCTGCAGGGTGATACAGATAGGAGGAGCTATGAGTCTCCTCCCCCTGCAGGGTGATACAGATAGGAGGAGCTATGAGTCTCCTCCCACTGCAGGGTGATACAGATAGGAGGAGCTATGAGTCTCCTTCCCTTGCAGGGTGATACATATAGGAGGAGCTATGAGTCTCCACCCCCTGCAGGGTGATACAGATAGGAGCTATGAATCTCCTCCCTCTGCAGGGTGATACAGATAGGAGGAGCTATGAGTCTCCTCCCCTCCAGGGTGATACAGATAGGAGTAGCTGAGTCTCCTCCCCTGCAGGGTGATACAGAGAGGAGGAGCTATGAGTCTCCTCCCCTTGCAGGGTGATACATATAGGAGGAGCTATGAGTCTCCACCCCCTGCAGGGTGATACAGATAGGAGGAGCTATGAGTCTCCTTCCCTCCAGGGTGATACAGATAGGAGGAGCTTTAGAGTTTCCACCCCCTGCAGGGTGATACAGATAGGAGGAGCTATGAGTCTCCATCCCCTGCAGGGTGATACAGATAGGAGGAGCTATGAGTCTCCTCCCCCTGCAGGGTGATACAGATAGGAGGAGCTATGAGTCTCCTCCCCTCCAGGGTGATACAGATAGGAGTAGCTGAGTCTCCTCCCCCTGCAGGGTGATACAGAGAGGAGGAGCTATGAGTCTCCTCCCCTTGCAGGGTGATACAGATAGGAGGAGCTATGAGTCTCTTCCCTCTGCAGGGTGATACAGATAGGAGGAGCTATGAGTCTCCACCCCCTGCAGGGTGATACAGATAGGAGGAGCTATGAGTCTCCTCCCACTGCAGGGTGATACAGATAGGAGGAGCTATGAGTCTCCTGCCCTTGCAGGGTGATACATATAGGAGGAGCTATGAGTCTCCACCCCCTGCAGGGTGATACAGATAGGAGCTATGAATCTCCTCCCTCTGCAGGGTGATACAGATAGGAGGAGCTATGAGTCTCCTCCCCTCCAGGGTGATACAGATAGGAGTAGCTGAGTCTCCTCCCCCTGCAGGGTGATACAGAGAGGAGGAGCTATGAGTCTCCTCCCCTTGCAGGGTGATACATATAGGAGGAGCTATGAGTCTCCACCCCCTGCAGGGTGATACAGATAGGAGGAGCTATGAGTCTCTTCCCCCTGCAGGGTGATACAGATAGGAGGAGCTATGAGTCTCCTTCCCTCCAGGGTGATACAGATAGGAGGAGCTTTAGAGTTTCCACCCCCTGCAGGGTGATACATATAGGAGGAGCTATGAGTCTCCATCCCCTGCAGGGTGATACAGATAGGAGGAGCTATGAGTCTCCTCCCCCTGCAGGGTGATACAGATAGGAGGAGCTATGAGTCTCCACCCCTGCAGGGTGATACAGATAGGAGGAACTATGAGTCTCCTCCCCCTGCAGGGTGATACAGATAGGAGGAGCTATGAGTCTCCTCCCCTCCAGGGTGATACAGATAGGAGGAGCTATGAGTCTGCACCCCCTGCAGGGTGATACAGATAGGAGGAGCTATGAGTCTCCACCCCTGCAGGGTGATACAGATAGGAGCAGCTATGAGTCTCCTCCCCCTGCAGGGTGATACAGATAGGAGGAGCTATGAGTCTCCTCCCCTCCAGGGTGATACAGATAGGAGGAGCTTTGAGTTTCCATCCCCTGCAGGGTGATACAGATAGAAGGAGCTATGAGTCTCCACCCCTGCAGGGTGATACATATAGGAGGAGCTATGAGTCTCCTCCCCCTGCAGGGTGATACAGATAGGAGGAGCTATGAGTCTCCACCCCTGCAGGGTGATACAGATAGGAGGAGCTATGAGTCTCCTCCCCCTGCAGGGTGATACAGATAGGAGGACCTTTGAGTTTCCACCCCCTGCAGGGTGATACAGATAGGAGGAGCTATGAGTCTCCTCCCCTCCAGGGTGATACAGATAGGAGGAGCTTTGAGTCTCCTCCCCCTGCAGGGTGATATACAGTTAGGGCCAGAAATATTTGGACAGTGACACAAGTTTTGTTATTTTAGCTGTTTACCAAAACATGTTCAGAAATACAATATATATATAATATGGGCTGAAAGTGCACACTCCCAGCTGCAATATGAGAGTTTCCACATTCAAATCGGAGAAAGGGTTTAGGAATCATAGCTCTGTAATGCATAGCCTCCTCTTTTTCAAGGGACCAAAAGTAATTGGACAATGGACTCTAAGGGCTGCAATTAACTCTGAAGGCGTCTCCCTCGTTAACCTGTAATCAATGAAGTAGTTAAAAGGTCAGGGGTGGATTCCAGGTGTGTGGTTTTGCATTTGAAAGCTGTTGGTGTGACCAGACAACATGCGGTCAAAAGAACTCTCAATTGAGGTGAAGCAGAACATCCTGAGGCTGAAAAAAAAGAAAAAATCCATCAGAGAGATAGCAGACATGCTTGGAGTAGCAAAATCAACAGTTGGGTACATTCTGAGAAAAAAGGAATTGACTGGTGAGCTTGGGAGCTCTAAAAGGCCTGGGCGTCCACGGATGACAACAGTGGTGGATGATCGCCGCATACTTTATTTGGTGAAGAAGAACCCGTTCACAACATCAACTGAAGTCCAGAACACTCTCAGTGAAGTAGGTGTATCTGTCTCTAAGTCAACAGTAAAGAGAAGACTCCATGACAGTAAATACAAAGGGTTCACATCTAGATGCAAACCATTCATCAATTCCAAAAATAGACAGGCCACAGTTAAATTTGCTGAAAAACACCTCAAGCAGCCAGCTCAGTTCTGGAAAAGTATTCTATGGACAGATGAGACAAAGATCAACCTGTACCAGAATAATGGGAAGAAAAAAGTTTGGAGAAGAAAGGGAACGGCACATGATCCAAGGCACACCACATCCTCTGTAAAACATGGTGGAGGCAACGTGATGGCATGGGCATGCATGGCTTTCAATGGCACTGGGTCACTTGTGTTTATTGATGACATAACAGCAGACAAGAGTAGCCGGATGAATTCTGAAGTGTACCGGGATATACTTTCAGCCCAGATTCAACCAAATGCTGCAAAGTTGATTGGACGGCGCTTCATAGTACAGATGGACAATGACCCCAAGCATACAGCCAAAGCTACCCAGGAGTTCATGAGTGCAAAAAAGTGGAACATTCTACAATGGCCAAGTCAATCACCAGATCTTAACCCAATTGAGCATGCATTTCACTTGCTCAAATCAGACTTAAGACGGAAAGACCCACAAACAAGCAAGACCTGAAGGCTGCGGCTGTAAAGGCCTGCCAAAGCATTAAGAAGGAGGAAACCCAGCGTTTGGTGATGTCCATGGGTTCCAGACTTAAGGCAGTGATTGCCTCCAAAGGATTCGCAACAAAATATTGAAAATAAAAATATTTTGTTTGGGTTATGTTTATTTGTCCAATTACTTTTGACCTCCTAAAATGTGGAGTGTTTGTAATGAAATGTGTACAATTCCTACATTTTCTATCAGATATTTTTGTTCAACCCTTCAAATTAAACGTTACAATCTGCACTTGAATTCTGTTGTAGAGGTTTCATTTCAAATCCAATGTGGTGGCATGCAGAGCCCAACTCGCCAAAATTGTGTCACTGTCCAAATATTTCTGGCCCTAACTGTAGATAGGAGGAGCTATGAGTCTCCTCCCCCTGCAGGGTGATACAGATAGGAGGAGCTATGAGTCTCCTCCCCCTGCAGGGTGATACAGATAGGAGGAGCTATGAGTCTCCTCCCCCTGCAGGGTGATACAGATAGGAGGAGGTATGAGTCTCCTCCCCCTGCAGGGTGATACAGATAGGAGGAGCTATGAGTCTCCTCCCCTGCAGGGTGATACAGATAGGAGGAGCTATGAGTCTCCTCCCCCTGCAGGGTGATACAGATAGGAGGAGCTATGAGTCTCCTCCCCCTGCAGGGTGATACAGATAGGAGGAGCTATGAGTCTCCTATGCTTACTAGATAAGGTATAATCTGCCACCTCTCTCTCTCCTTCAGGTTCATGGACTCTATGGGCACTGTCTTCACCTTTATATCTCATGAAACTATCACCAAAATTAACATTCTTCAAAATTACCTAGATGGGGAGAACGGGAGAAGCTACAGAACCGTCAGATCCATGATGAGATATGAGCTGGAGAACGGAGTGGTGAACTTCAAAGAACTCCCCAGCGACCGGGTTCCTTCTGGCTGTCGGACATTGTTACGCATGCACCGAGCACTGAAATGGCTGGAGGTTTTCCTTTATAATGTCGGCACCAATCCTGGACAAGACAAAACATCTGAGATGTGTGCCGAGGCCTACCACAAGACCCTGGCCCACCACCACAGCTGGTTCATCCGGCAGGTGGCTGAGGTGGCCTTCCTGGCTCTGCCGCCTAGAGACGAAATGTACAAGGTGATCTGTGTGCGGGACTTTAAGGAAGCGAGAGTCGTCCTCCTGACTACCGTGAATGCCATTGTGAAGGTCTACAATCTTACCCAGGACCTGTATGTGGAAAACCACATGCTGGATCTACCCTGAGAGGTGGTTAATATTGGACTGACTTAGGAAAGGATGAAGATGTGGAGGATGATAGACGTATTTAGAACTTTGATTTGACTTTACTCAATGTAGACTTCAGGGACTCCAGAAGAGGTGACGAGAGTCCAGGGCTGTGGAGTCGGTAAGCCAAACATCCTACTCAGACTCCACCTCCGACTTCACATCCCTGGGTGAGATCATCCAACTTGCTGATGGCTATCTGATACTGTACATTTAGTTGGTTGATGGCTTCTTGTTTGGTCACTCATGGCATAGCGTAATAAATTTTAAGATTGAAGTTAGACAGAAGTCCAAGTTCAACCTATGCTCTAACATGTTGATCCGTAGAATCATAGAATGGTAGAGATGGAAAGGACCTCCTGGGTCGTGTGAAGAGACCTCTTGGGTCATCTTGTGAAGGGACCTCCTGGGTCATCATGTGAAGGGACCTCCTGGGTCATCATGTGAAGGGACCTCCTGGGTCATTGTGTGAAGGGGACCTCCTGGGTCATTGTGTGAAGGGGACCTCCTGGATCATGTGAAGAGGACCTCCTGGATCATCATGTGAAGAGGACCTCCTGGATCATCGTGTGAAGAGGACCTCCTGGGTCATCGTGTGAAGAGGACCTCCTGGGTCATCATGTGAAGAGGACCTCCTGGGTCATCGTGTGAAGAGACCTCTTGGGTCATCGTGTGAAGGGAGCTCCTGGATCATCGTGTGAAGAGGACCTCCTGGGTCATCGTGTGAATGGACCTCCTGGGTCATCGTGTGAAGGGACCTCCTGGGTCATCGTGTGAAGCGACCTCCTGGGTCATGGTGTGAAGAGGACCTCCTGGGTCATCGTGTGAAGGGACCTCCTGGGTCATCGTGTGAAGGGACCTCCTGGGTCATCGTGTGAATGGACCTCCTGGGTCATCGTGTGAAGGGACCTCCTGGGTCATCGTGTGAAGGGACCTCCTGGGTCATTGTGTGAAAAGGACCTCCTGGGTCATCGTGTGAAGGGACCTCCTGGGTTATCATGTGAAGAGGACCTCCTGGGTCATCGTGTGAAGGGACCTCCTGGGTCATCGTGTGAAGAGGACCTCCTGGGCCATTATGGGAAGAGGACCTCCTGGGCCATCGTGGGAAGAGGACCTCCTGGGCCAATGTGGGAAGAGGACCTCCTGGGTCATCGTGTGAAGAGACCTCTTGGGTCATTGTGTGAAGGGACCTCTTGGGTTATCACGTGAAGGGACCTCCTGGGTCATTGTGTCAAACACCCTGCTCAAATCAGTATTCACTAAATCCTCCCAGACAGATGTCTGTCCATCCTCTATGTGTAGACTTCCATTGAGGGAGAACTCACCACCTCTCGTGGCCGCCTGTTCCACTCATTGATCATCCAGAGATAGAAAGATGCTGATTGCCCAACATTAAGAGTAAAATTTCTTCCTTAAGCTACAAAAGGAATTTAGAGTAGTGAATCAACTGAATCAACAACCCATCATGGAATCAAGTATTGATTATACTTATGAATGGTGTGTTGTGTTCCACACAAGAGGTGTACACACACTCACTTTCCATTGTATTGATTAGGTGGGGGAGAGGGGGTGACTGTTCTTGCAGTTGAGGTGACGTTGGAGAACCGGTTACCTCTGTTCTCAATATCTCAGGTGGTTGGTTCTCATTCCATGGATGTCCACTAATTCCGATAAAACTCCATGTACATGATGGTTTTAATGTGGCTATCTCCAGGCAGGAGACTCTACAAGAATGTAGACTGAACTCGGCAAGTTCTATAGCTGGTGGTGCCGTCATCCACGTCAGATATGTTTGGACACCAGGGATGAGGCTCACGCTGGAGCATCTTATCATGCCCAATCCTTTCAATGATCATGGGTTTCTTGGAAATATCGCCGATATTTGCCATCTCTTCTGGAGTCCGGGAGGTCCTCGGTTGTCTTTTACTCTGGTTGTCTTCTGGACATTTTGGAAGAGTCGTCACGTATAATGTGAGCTCTGCTCTCTGAGATGTTATACTTGTCCTTTAGACTCTAGAGCCTTAATTCTCTTCTACAAGTTATGGGTAAGACGAGAGACCACAGAATAAAGTTTCTATGATGACGGTGGTGTTTCTTGGGTTATTATCAGGGCTGTGGAGTCGGTAAGCCAAAGACCAACTCAGATTCTTCAATATTCCAGAATCCGACTCTGACTCGAAACTCCACAACCATGGCTGTGAAGTCAGTAAGAAATCCCCCACAACAGTAAGGTAGACTTCTCAATATCTCTGCTTGCAGACAGTGAATGGATTCACTCTAGTTTATAATAATAATAATCTTTGTATAGCGCCAACATATTCCACAGCGCTTTACAGTTTAACCCAGAAGCTGAAACCATGAGCAGAGGTTGAGCCAATTCCCCAGCACAGTAGAGGCTTTGTCACAATATATCAGTGCTATCTTACAATAAAATGAACATATGAGGTCAGTGCACCCATCCTATCCCTCGTTACATTACAGCACTTCAATCTCTGAACACTTACTGTACACATGGACCCATCAGAACCGCAGCGTTCTGCACCGGTCCACAGTCACATCATGTTCTGTTTACTCTCTATTTATAACCTGGGCTTATCCAGGCAGCATTATCCCAGGCTCCAGCAGCCAGGACGTCCCAGGAAGCCCTGAGCGAGCGAAACCGGAGCAGCCACACAGGACCGGCAGGTGCCAATCACTCTCCATTACACAGGCATATAGCATGCACCAAGAACAGGGAACTCAGCACAGTGCCCCCATAATAACAGCGATATCCACAGTGCCCCCATAATAACAGCGATATCCACAGTGCCCCATATATAACAGCGATATCCACAGTGCCCCCATAATAACAGCGATATCCACAGTGCCCCCATAATAACAGCGATATCCACAGTGCCCCATAATAACAGCGATATCCACAGTGCCCATAATAACAGCGATATCCACAGTGCCTCCATAATAACAGCGATATCCACAGTGCCCATAATAACAGCGATATCCACAGTGCCCCCATAATAACAGCGATATCCACAGTGTCTCCATAATAGCACGATATCCACAGTGCTCCATAATAACAGTGATATCCACAGTGTCCCCCATAATAGCAGCGATATCCACAGTGCTCCATAATAACAGCGATATCCACAGTGCTCCATAATAACAGCGATATCCACAGTGCCCCCATAATAACAGCGATATCCACAGTGCCCCCATAATAACAGCGATATCCACAGTGCCCCATAATAACAGCTATATCCACAGTGCCCCATAATAACAGCGATATCCACAGTGCCCCCATAATAACAGCGATATCCACAGTGCCCCATAATAACAGCGATATCCACAGTGCCTCCATAATAACAGCCATATCCACAGTGCCCCCATAATAACAGTGATAACCACAGTGCCCCATAATAACAGCGCTATCCACATGCCCCATAATAACAGCGATATCCACAGTGCCCCCATAATAACAGGCATCCACAGTGCCCCCATAATAACAGCGATATCCACAGTGCCTCCATAATAACAGCGATATCCACAGTGCCTCCATAATAACAGCGATATCCACAGTGCCTCCATAATAACAGTATATCCACGTGCTCCATAATAACAGTGATATCCACAGTGTCTCCATAATAGCAGCGATATCCACAGTGCCCATAATAACACGATATCCACAGTGCTCCATAATAACAGCGATATCCACAGTGCCCCATAATAACAGCCATATCCACAGTGCCCCATAATAACAGCGATATCCACAGTGCCCCCATAATAACAGCGATATCCACAGTGCCCCCATAATAACAGCGATATCCACAGTGCCCCCATAATAACAGCGATATCCACAGTGCCCCCATAATAACAGCGATATCCACAGTGCCTCCATAATAACAGCGATATCCACAGTGCCCCCATAATAACAGCGATATCCACAGTGCCCCATAATAACAGCGATATCCACAGTGCTCCACAATAACAGCGATATCCACAGTGCTCCATAATAACAGCGATATCCACAGTGCCCCCATAATAACAGCGATATCCACAGTGCCCCCATAATAACAGCGATATCCACAGTGCTCCATAATAACAGCGATATCCACAGTGCCCCCATAATAACAGCGATATCCACAGTACCCCATAATAACAGTGATATTCACAGTGCGCCCATAACAGCGATATCCACAGTGCCTCCATAATAACAGCGATATCCACAGTGCCTCCATAATAACAGCGATATCTACAGTGCCCCATAATAACAGCGATATCCACAGTGCCCCCATAATAACAGCGCTATCCACAGTGCCCCCATAATAACAGCGATATCCACAGTGCCCCATAATAACAGCGATATCCACAGTGCCCCATAATAACAGTGATATCCACAGTGCCCCATAATAACAGCGATATCCACAGTGCCCCATAATAACAGTGATATCCACAGTGCCCCATAATAACAGCGATATCCACAGTGCCCCCATAATAACAGCGATATCCACAGTGCCCCCATAATAACAGCGATATCCACAGTGCCCCCATAATAACAGCGATATCCACAGTACCCCATAATAACAGCCATATCCACAGTGCCCCCATAATAACAGCGATATCCACAGTGCCCCCATAATAACAGCGATATCCACAGTACCTCCATAATAACAGCGATATCCACAGTACCTCCATAATAACAGCGATATCCACAGTGCCCCCATAATAACAGCGCTATCCACAGTGCCCCATAATAACAGCGATATCCACCATGCCCCATAATAACAGCGATATCCACAGTGCCCCCATAATAACAGCGATATCCACAGTGCCTCCATAATAACAGCGCTATCCACAGTGCCCCATAATAACAACGATATCCACAGTGCCTCCATAATAACAGCGCTATCCACAGTGCCCCCATAATAACAGCGCTATCCACAGTGCCCCCATAATAACAGCGATATCCACAGTGCTCCCATAATAACAGCGATATCCACAGTGCCCCCATAATAACAGCGATATCCACAGTGCCTCCATAATAACAGCGATATCCACAGTGCCCCCATAATAACAGCGATATCCACAGTGCTCCCATAATAACAGCGATAGCCACAGTGCTCCCATAATAACAGCGATATCCACAGTACCCCATAATAACAGCGATATCCACAGTGCCCCCATAATAACAGCGATATCCACAGTGCCCCCATAATAACAGCGATATCCACCATGCCCCATAATAACAGCGATATCCACAGTGCCCCCATAATAACAGCGATATCCACAGTGCCCCCATAATAACAGCAATATCCACAGTGCCCCCATAATAACAGCGCTATCCACAGTGCCCCCATAATAACAGCGATATCCACAGTGTCCCCATAATAACAGCGATATCCACAGTGCCCCCATAATAACAGAAGACATAAGAGACGAAATTAGCACCACAGAGCTGAAACTAATGGTACTGTCACACGTAACGATATCGTTGCTGATATTGTTCAAAGGTCACGTGTATAGTGACGCTTGAACGAGGTCGAAACTACATCGTAGCGTTTGACTCTACTGAAGATCAATGATCAGTCGGCTGATCGTTGATTATTTGATTTGAGGACAGGACCTTAAATCTATCGTCGGTTGCCCACTGGACACGCAGCATCGCTGTGCACAGCCTATGCTGGGAGCTCGTATCCATGGTAAAAATCGGGTTATTAAGTGCTGCGTGGTGCTTAGTAACCTGATGTTTACCATGGTTACCAGCAATCTCGCTGGTCCACGTCGCTGGTGAGTCTGCCTGTGTGACAGCTCACCAGAGATGTGAACGACGTTGTTAGCGATCACGCATGCATGTGATCACTAACAACTTCATTAAAATTGAAGCGTGTGAGGGTACCTTCAGACGTCCACTGCTCTGGGAGAAAACGCAGAGATAAAAAGCTGAGCAATTACAGGAGACAGGGAACACCTGCAAAACCCCAGCACCTCCAAGAATGAGATTGGGTGACTGATCTGTCAATCACCAACAGCCCAGCACATGTCAGCTTCCGATAGGAAGACTGAGTTGTCATTCATCCAGCCCATCACACTCTGAATACAGAACAAAGGAATTACTTATTAATGAAGGAATGAAAAGCGGCACCGACCGGTGGAGGTCTTCAGCTCCGATCATTTATTCCTTCTCAAGGAATGACGTGTGCGGTAATAGGGAGTAGGAGGCGGTGGTCGACGGCACGCCGTTTTGCTGTATTGTTACTTCCACGGGTCCTGTTCACCAGGACCCGTGGAAGCGGTAAACCGCGAAACGGCGTGCCGT